>LOJH01025318.1:5953-19441 GCA_001685095.1 Ellobius talpinus
GTTCCAGGACAGGCTCCAAAGCTACAGAGAAATCCTGTCTTGAAAAACCAAAACCAAAAAGAGTATTTTCATTAAAAAACATTGTATATGAGACCCTCATTAGTCAAATACTGTTATATTTCTTTCTTTTTTCTTTCTTCTTTTTCTTTTTCTTTTTTTTTCAAGACAGGGTTTCTCTGTAGCTTTGGAGCCTATCCTGGAACTAGCTCTTGTAGACCAGGCTGGCCTCGAACTCACAGAGATCCGCCTGTCTCTGTCTCCCGAGTGCTGGGATTAAAGGCATGCGCCACCACCGCCCAGCCTGCTATATTTCTTTGTAGTTGCTGTCTATAATATGGCTCATTCTTTTACTTAATAACTGTGAACTATGTTATGTGATCAACTGCATCAAAATCCTGCCACTTGAATTCCCTGGACATGATGAACTGTCCCTTTAAACTGTGAGCCAAAATAAATCCTTTCTCCAATAAGCTGCTTTGCCTTGCTATGTTATCACAGGCATCAGGAAAAGAAACTAAGGATTCAGTCACTCTAGAACAGTACTGTTACCATTAGGAATAATATCTCTTAAGCAACCCACTACAGGGATGTAGCCAAAGGCCCTGAGTTAAACCTGTAAGTACCACAGTAACAAACAAAACAACAAAAACCATTGGCCTACATTTACAACTTTTTCAAGATTTTTTACCTTTAATTGTGAATATTTCATATTAAATGTTTTTATTTTAATTGCAGATATCATAGTCTTGTTTTCTGTGTTCGCTGAAGGGTGGAGCTAGTTAATAGGTAATCTGGAATCCTCCAGCTGTGTTCTTCTACAGTTAGTCTCCAGTATAAAATTGAGCGGTGGCTTCATCTCAGCTGAATGACCTATGTAGTTCTAGTATTTGAAAACTGGAGGTTTCTGTTTTGAATGTACAAATTAACCTTCTGTCATTCTGTAAGACTTACTTTAATTATATATCTTTTCCAGGTATAAATAACATGATTGGGAAAATCTGCTCATTGCTTATAAATGATTGTATGTGATTTCATTTTATATGTGTAAAAATAGCTTCAGGGCCGAGTTCATGAAACAGAAGTTCAGTGTTAAGTAATTGTGAAGCATTTTAAGTTACAGTATTACCAGAAATAATAGCTGCTTACTCTCAGGCTTGGAACAGACATGCTTGGAGTGTAAAATAAGTTGATGAGGTTACAGAGCTGGCTGGAATGAGCAGGTTTTGCTTTTTCTAAAGGTGTGGTTGTATTTTATATTAAATTTTATATTAATTTAAATGTTTTTGAGACAGGGTCTTTTGTTAAAGCCTAGACTGACCTCAGGCTTGTGATCTTCTGCCCTAGGGTTCTGAGTACTGGGATTGTAGACATGCATGTATTACCATGTCTAGTTTTGTTGTAATGAAATCAGTACTTGAATAATGCTTCGTAAGGAGTTAGCATCTGGGTAGTCTGTAGATAAGATTGTATGTTTTTTACTTTTCTTTAAAATACCATTAGACATAACCTTTGAAATGGATAGCAAGGATTTTAAATTTAATTTTTCATTCAGACAGTTCTACTACCAGATCTTAAGTTTTAAATAATTTTGGCTTGTGGCAGACACATCTTTGAGGGCTAATTATAAAGCCACACACTTTGGAGATAGATAGTTAAGGTGAAATGGATGTATTTTCTGTCCTCAGGATGCCTTGGGTCTAATAGCTGAGATAAAACAGGTAATAGGTGGCTGGGCGTTGGTGGCACACATCTTTAATCCCAGCGCTTGGGAGGCAGAGGCAAGCCAAATTTTTTGAGTTCAAAGCCAGCCTGGTCTAATCAGAGAAACCCCGTTTTGAACCACAAGCACAGATGATGTTTGCTCCAAAAACTTGATTTGGAGCAAACATCATTACTGCTATAGGTGGAAAGCATTCTGGAATCGTGTCAGTGCTGATCAAGTAGTAGTGCAGCTTTCCCTCATAATTCTGGATCTGGACTTTTAGAGTAGTCCTACTTAGTTTATGAAGCCAGTAGACAGGAGCTCTTAAGAGTGAGTTATTTTTCATTTCCTCAGAGTGATCCTAGAAGATTTACGTGTATAAGGATGCCATAATAAAGTCACTCGAAGTTCAACTACTACAGTGTCTTCTGGATTATGTATCCTCTGTATAGATAGAGTTTGTGCCTGCAGAGTGTGTGTGTGTGCACGTGCACGTGTGTGCTGCTTGTACTGGGAATTAAACTTGTAGTCCTGAAGATTGGATGCTAGGCAAGTATTCTTACCACTGAGCTGCAGCCTGAGCCTTTCTTCTGTAAATCTGAGACAGGTTGTTCTTTTTTGTTTCTTTGTTTTGTTTTGCTTTCAGTACTAATTATTAGTTGACAGTAGTTGGTAAAAACTTACTGAGGATTCCTGAGCAGAGCGAATTTTAAAAAGATGCTACATAGAAACTGCATAGAGAATGTTTGTTTTTCTCTTGTGTAATGAATGAGTTAAAAAAAGTCAATGTGCATTTTCATATATAAGATATAGTTAAGAAAATGTTATTATAGTTAACAATTAAGGAATAGAATAATAATTTATAAGCTTCATATATAATTATTAAGTTATAATATAACTAAATGTAAACTGAAATTTGAGCATATTGTTGATTAATTCTTGAAAACTTTTTAAGTTTGAGTAGGGACTGTTAATTTTAAATTTGTATATTCGATTCAATGGATTGTGTACAGAAATGTTTTGATGATGGCCTCCTTTATTAATAGCACCAGAACTATATGGAACTCAGCCTTTTTGCACCTTAATGTAACTGAAGAAGAGGAATAAGGGAATTTTTGAAGTCCATGCATCAAGAAAGTTCCTCAGTCTTGGAGGTCTCCCTCCTGAGAACACTTTTATTATAAGCATTTTTAATAAACAGGATAATCTAGTTTCTGAGTCCATAGCTGACCAGAGGTGGGTGGATGGGTTTGTCTTGGATGCTCTTGACCACAGGAGGTTGTGATAGTTGCAGTTAAGGAGATTTTAAACAATCACAAGAACACAAACTCTTCCCATAAACAGAAGTAATTGTCTCAACAAAATTGAAGAAATCTCCTTTTCTGTCCATTAATACTGCTGGGTACCATTTGTCCCTTGCCTTCGCTTTACCCTTTCAGATTATGTAGATTGTATATATGCTGGCTGCCTGGGAGGATACATCTTCCTTCAGAAATCTCCAGTGTGACATTTGAGGTTAGAGTGACTTGAAAGTGAATAGTAGAGGTGGTATTCCTTTTTCCTCTTGCCATGGCATTTATCTTCATGAACAGCATTGCTAAACCTGATTGCTAATTGGAATTCTATTTTTTGTGTAAAGTTAATTGTTGATTTGATTCTAAATTTTTTTAAATTACAAAATTTCGAACGAATGTGTAAAGTAAAATGTGAAATTATACTCCAGACCTGTCCTCAGAGGTCATCACTTTTAATAATATAGATTTTTATATTGAATATATATAATTAAATACTTATACAATATATCTTAAACAAAAATGACAAGTTGGATTATGCTGCCCATAGTGTGTATCAGCTTGTTTTAGGTCCTTTTTCTTTGTGAGTGCATGCAAATGTGCCACAGTTATTTAGATAGCCATATAGTATTTTGTTGATACAGCCTACATAACTAGTTGTCTTTTGATGCCCCTAAATTTTTGATTGCTAGCAAATGATATAATGAGCCTACTTTTTGTAAATGTCTTTATGTTCATGTGCCTATGTACATCAAATAGTTGTGGAACTCTGAGGTAGGAGGGCATTTATATTAATTTGAAAATTATCTTTAATTTTGTATTTATGTGAGTCTGTATATTAATTTTTGGTAGTTATTTGCAAATTATTTGCCTAAAAGATTCTTAATAAATGAGAGTGTCTGTTTCTTCACACCCTTGCTCATAAATTATTCATCCAGACTTACTAGTTTTTACCAACTTGACAGATGAAAGCAGAATTGTCTCTGTGTATGTATTTGTTTTGTAGGGTGTATGTGAGTGTTGCTACACATGTGCTATGGTGCTCATGTAGATGTCAGAGGACAGCCTTGGGTGTTTGTCTTATACTTCTTGCCTGCCTGATGTAGGATTTCTTTATTGTTTGAGCTGTATATGCCAGGTTGAATGCCTGTGGGCTTGTTCTCCATCTTGCCTAAGGTGCCGTGGGGTTAACAGGTGTGCACTACTACGCCTTCCTGGTTTTGTTGATTTTGAGGATTCAAAATCAGGTCCGAGTGCTTTCACAGAAGTGCCTTCCCCAAAAACTATCTTCCAGCTCTTATTTTTACCTTTCTTAGTAGAATTGGCATCTTCTCAGGTTTTACTTGATAGTTTATACTGTTTTCTGAGAATTGTCTGCCTTTTGTTCACATTTTACTCCCTGCTTTTTTGAGTTCAGTGGTAATACTGTATGTACCTTTGTTACAAAGGAATTGGAGTTCCAATTTGGGTTCTTCGTGCTACCACCCATCATGATGTGATGTATCAAATGGCTCTGTGTTACAGTCAGCACTAATCTGTTAGATAAATGAACTTTTCTTTATAAGCCACCCAGCTTAGGTATTTCATTATCATGATATTAAATGGACTAATACAGAGGGGCAGGGTACAGTTTTCCATTTAGGAGATTTTGAGCCTAAATTGTCAGCAGGATGTATTTATAACTGTATTACAGAATTGGAGATCTGGGGAGAGGTATGGGCTGGAAATGTATGTTCACGAGTTATTAGAGAATGATGATCATAGTTCATATCAAGAGACTATATCTACTTGGAAAGGGGGGGAACCCAACCTACAGCAAAGATTTAGGAACATATTGGAGTTGGGTTTACAAAGGAAGGTAAATGTCCTATATGTTTGCAGAATATATTGGTACCAAAGCTAGGTGAGTACCCAGAATAAGAGCTGTGTAACACAGAGAGCTTTATTTCACCTACAAGATAGTTTTTGAGCAACATCCAAGTAGATAAATGGAATATTGCTAAAATAACTTTGGTACTTTTTAAAACTCTTTAGTCACAGCTGTGGCCCCAAAGTTAGAGTGCTAGGCAAGGAGAGAGAGGGTTCTAAGGACTATTCTGGATAATTCTTTACTGTAAATGACAATTACAGTAACTTACCACTCACCCTGTTTTGCTGAGGTAAGCTATGAGTTGATATATATCCATGTTTAGAACAGAGCCTGACTTATCTTAATTGTCCATTAAACATAAACTGTTATCATTCTTGTTTTTTGTTCTATACTAGATTGAGAGGAGAGTCTAAAAGACATGAAAGTTAGATAATGCTGATGTAACTTGGCTTATCGTTTTGTCTCTCATGGTTAAATTATTTTTACCTAAAGTAGATATATGCTGTGAATTCTCTGTATTTAGTGTATTTTTCTTTTGTTTTTGTGAACATATTTTAGGGTAGGAAAAGTTTTTTCTTTCGTTGCTTGTACTTTAATTTCTTTCTGAAATTCCAAAGGTAAATGTCACCCCCTCTTCTCTGTGGTACTTTATTTCTCATTTTATTGTGTCAATTTTTTATATTTGGAGACAATGTTGCAATGCATACACAATTATAATTGTCTTCCTAGTGAGTAAATGCATTGCTAGGAATTTATTAATGTATCTTTCAGCTGTTTTAATTAAGATTTATTTTTTATTTTATGTCTATAAAATGTAAGTGCACTACATGTGTGGTTAGTGCCTACAGAGGTCAGAAGAGGATGCTGGATTCTAACTGAAGTTACAGGTGATTGTGAATCACAATTTGGATGCTGGGAACAGAACCTTGTTCTCTGCAAGAGCAAAAGTACTCTTAACTGCTCAACTGGAGCCATCTTTTCAGCTCCTCTCAGCTCTTTTTTAGTGTTAAATGTTTATATTTGTTTTCAGACGTCATTCAGTCTTGAACATATATATATGTATATATACATGCTCTCTCTATGCTGTATGTATATGCTGTATGTATATGCTGTATGTATATGCTGTATGTATATGCTGTATGTATAGTACATGTTATGTTTTTATTTTCTAAAGTCAATTTGTCTTTTTACTGGATCACGAGTAATGTAACCATTGATGTATTTAACCTTTAATCTTTTATTTCATTATATAGTTTTCCCTATTCATTGTGTGTTGTTTCTGGATTTTCTTCCATCTTTTATATATATATTTTTTGTGTGTGATGTGTTTTGATCTGTCTTTGCACATACATGTGTGTGGTATATATGTGGAAGTTATAGGATAACTTTTGTGATTCTCTCCTTCCACCTTCATTTGTCTTCTGAGGATCAAATTCAGGTTGCCAGGATTGCACTGCAAGCTTTTTCTGGGCTAAACCATTTCTCTAGTCCCTTTTTCTTTCATGTGGTTCTTTTTAGTTAGCCGTTCTCCTTTGTAATAGCCAATTTTACTTCTTTTACTCTTTGTTTCAGTGGTTCCAAAAACATGTTTAACTTGTACTTTATATAATTTCTGGGATAGTGCAAAAGCTTTTTATAATCAGTTGACTTCATTTTCAAATTTTGTTATTTTGTATATTTTAGTTTTCTCAATATTTCAGTCCTGTTATTAAACAGGTCATCATTTGTTTAGATTAGCTCATATTCTTTTCTCATTTCTTTTTTCTGCGTATCTGATTTTAATTCTTTCTCATATGTGTTCCTGCAGGTGGTGGTGAGTATGCTTTTATATTTTGTGATTCTTTTCTTTTTCGAGATTGTCTTGTATTTTCATGTTTGTTTGTGATTGAATGCCAGGTATTGTATACAAAAAATTAGAGAGATTATATGAATAGCATTGTCATCTCTAAAAAGGTCTTCCTTTGCTTTGGTAAATGGTTATGCTAGAGGAACTAACAATCTCAGATCATTTCAATCTGTTCAGGGACTGAGCTGATTTAAAATTGGGCTTCTGATACTATGAACTGAAGGTATTACCTTTACCTCTTAGGCAGCCCTTTGAGATCCTGATCTTCAGTTTAGGGGGTTACCCTTCTTTCCAGCAGGTCCTCACCCTTCTTTTCTTCTAGGGTTTTGTCTTGTCAAAAATTGTGCAGAGGACTGGAAAGATGGCTCAGAGTGGTACGAGCTTGTCCAAACAAAAGGACCCGAGTCTGTATTAATAGCACTCACATAAATAAAGGAAAAGTGAGTGCATGTAACCTCAGCCCTGGGGGGGGTGGAGGCAGGAGGATCAATCATTAGGCCTCACTAGGCCACTAAACCTAGCTCCAGGTTTAGTGAGAGGCTTTGAAATATTCAGAGAAATTAGGCAGAGATTGATAGACCTTGAACACCTTCTTTTGGTATCCATGAACCCAGGACATCCTCACATATGTGTGTATATATACCAACACACAGATCAATTTAGCTCACTTCAACCTGTTTAAGCAGTAGTCTTTAGAATGTGCTAATTATATTTATGCATAACCAGTAACTACTGTTGACCGACATGAATTTGTAGACTAATGATAGAAAATAGCAAATGGAGAGGATACCCCTTCCTATACTATTGTTTAATTCACCATGCCAACAAATCTCTCCCTGTAGCCTACTAAGCTTTTCCTTTAATTAAGTACCTGATTTACACAGCAGATTTCATTCATTTGAGGATTCAATCCTCATTTAAACAGATAAGGGTAGCAGCACAGACTTGGTTAAGATACATTGTAAATACAACCAGAATTTGACCTGGGGCAGTTCATTTTTGGACTGTTCTGTTCAGAAGGTGAGCACTTTTGTAAGCAATTTCTAGTTATTCATAGGCTGATTATCTAGTTTGTTCGTCTTCAGATTATGAAATCTTCTTGTTTCTCACTCCACTTAGATCTGTTCTCCTGGCCAGCTTAGGTTACTCTAAACTTAGATAAGGCGAAGAAAGGCAGAAGATGTAGATGATATGGCTGATGTGAAGTTGCTTCTGTTTGTTTCTTTTCTTCTAATATTGAGTTTCTGTGCTTGTTTGGAGTGTCAAAAATGACCAGTATCTATTATTTAGTGCAGTAAAACGAGTTCTTGATGTGATGATCTTGATGAGGATACCCTCATGTTATTTAGATTATGGAGCCATTTAACAGTTCAGGCAGATGAAATTCTATTCTCCTGTTTGAACTAGTGTAGGCACATGGTATCCACAGCTCTCCCAACACCCCCATCTCCATTCTTTTTGTCATCGCCCATACCACTTTACGCCATGCATTTGAAATACAGCTGGTAGGACTGGGATAAGAGGCCAAATGGAGACGTCAGTTACACGCCACTCTAGGTAGCAGCTGTAGCTTTTTATCTTTATTATCCTCAGGGCCTACTAAATTGCCTGACGTGTCTTCACAAATACTTTGTTTTATAAAGACATTTTTTTTTCTTTTCAGTGCTGGAGATTGAGCCAAGAGTCTTGTGTTTGCTAGGCAAGCCTCTAAGACTGAGCTATTTTCCTAGCCCTTAACATTTTGTTTTTGAATGAAAGACTAACTCAAAATTCTAGTCATAGGAAGAACCATTTGAGACTTTTTTTGCCTTTATAGAAAATTCAGGCTTATGTTCATGACCAATTATTTAAGTTCTAATGGATTGTTTGGCTTAATTATGTTTTAGATAATACAGAGGTAAGTAAATATAATTTAAAATAAATACAATATGAAATAGTATCTAACATTAAATATTATGTGTTAAGTAAAATATAATATAAAATAAACCCCAGAAAACAGCTTCCTAACAAACACCATTATTGGGCAAGGGGTAGGGATTGTGTGGTATGTGTTTTGTTTTCTTTTGTACTGTAGCATATACTGAACCATGTAAGTCATAGTTTTGTCCTCAAGGAACTTGTGTAATATAATGTAAGAATTACTGTCAATACATTGCATGATTAAATACCAAATAAGTTGTATACTTTCCCAAGCATTAGCTTTATAAAATTAAAACAATTAATGCTCAGTGCCCATCATTAGAAAGGTATGCAGTTTTCGGTTCTTCAAGACTGTATGAACAGAATGAGTTGGGGAAACTGTCTAGAGTACACATTGATAATTTATCTCCTTTTGACTTACAGGAGTGTGAGCTTCTTAGTATAAATTATATGAATGTTGAGACTGTTGATAATTTCTTTGATATCAAATTATGTCATGTCATCAGCTAGAGTTTTTTCAAGTCAGTTAAGTTTATTAGTACTGGCCTGTTAGGGAATTATGTAGCAACACTCGTGCGTGCATGCATGAGTGCGTACATGTGAGTGTGTGTATGTAATAGTTCACTAATACTACCATTTTTAAAAACTGTTGGGGGACATCTGTTTATTCCTTGTTCAGCCCTGTCCTTGGGATGTTACAGATTGCAAAGGATAAGTACCTTCATCGTGTCCTGTTTATATATCTAACTCTCCTTTCCTTAACATGTTCTCAGTAAGCTCCAAAGCAGTTCTTTCCTTCTGATGATTGTTTTCCTCCTTACAAGGAAGGTCAGTCTCTCATGCTTATTTTGCTGTTGGTATGACTGCCTTTCCTCCTCTCATAACTTTTCTTGGATTTAGAGGGATTGTGTTTTGGTCTATAGGACAACTGTGTTTTATTAGCTCTTTGTTCCCTCTTCAGGTCATGTTATAGGATAGGAGATAGTATCTGGGAAAGAACTCAACTTTCAGAAATGCAGAAACATTTTTTGTAAGGATTAAGAAAGAACAACTTGGTAGGATAAATGATATCTAATTTCTTACATCAGCAGAGCAAGTTTAGAGTCATATTATCAGCCTACCATAACTTCATTTTGATTGGCTGCATTAAAAAAAAACTACCAGTTATAGTCTTTGCACTCCTCAGTGTTGGGAGTATAAAGACTTATTCACAGAGGACATGACTCGGTGGGTACAAGGGCGCATATCTGAATGAATGAAGCTCTGCCCAGCCAAGTGACTTGCCCTTGTTTGAGATACCACACTCGACAACTTCAAGTAGTTCGTTTTCTCAGAGGGAAAATTCCATGTTTATCAAAAACTGTTGTGATTCTCCGATGAGAAATACCCTGCGACTTATTTCTTTATCCAATAAGCATTTATCGAGTAGTTACTGTTTGCAAAGCACTGTGCTACGTGATTAGAGAAATAAAAATTAATTTAATATGTAAAAATAATCATAATGCTGTGTATAAAGTGATAATGGGTGCTGTAAAAAGAGTGCACAATGCTTTGGCAATTAAAAGTAGACATTTCTTTTTGACAGGGCAAGTCAGTGTAAACTTTCTGGGGACTGTAGAATTTGAGCAAGTCCTGTAGGCCACACCAAGAAGTGGTTCTTTTTTTTTAATTGACTTATTGAGCTCTACATTTTTCTCTGCTCCCCTCTCTGCCTCTCCCCTTCCCCCTTCAACCCTCCCCCCATGCTCCCAATTTACTCAGGAGATCTTGTCTTTTCCTACTTCCCATGTAGATTAGGTCTATGTAAGTTTTTCTTAGTGTCCTACAAACTACAATCCCCGAGAACCTAGGCAACAACAAGAAGTGGGTCTTAAATGGTTTTAGGAACAGTAGAATCCTGTGCAATGACATGGACAGCTACCAGTTATGTATTTGTTCTCTGTTTCTTTGTATTAAGGTACAGTTGGTTATAGTTTCCATGTTTTGTTTTACAGATTCTTTTCAACTTGCTAGTAGCACTGGACACTTCTAGAGTTGGAGAGGGGAGATCTTAAACTAGTTGGTTAACTACTCTGTGTTTTGTTTCTCATGTGTAAAGTACTTTGTGTCAGAGACTGTGGAAGAGATTACATCAGTAATCTAAGCACTAGGGAAGCAGAGCCAGGACAATTACTACAAGTCTGAAACCAGCCTGGTGTCTGCATAGTGAGTTTTAGGCTAGCAGGTCTATGGAGGAGACTGTCTCTTTTTTGTTTGTTTGTTTGTTTGTTTTTAGTGTGTGTTACATATGATAAGTCATTTATTGGTTATATCCCCAGTAACTGATAAGAATTTGAAACCAGACCAGTATTAACAAAGTACTAAACTGTGTGGTTTTCTCTCCTAGAATTCCTTTGATCTCCAAAGTGCATTAGCTCTTGTCCCATTTGTTTAGTTAAAGCTGCTTCCCCTCTTCTAAGGAGATAGAAAAGCAGCTCTTTTCTAATCTCAGAAGTGCTGTGGCAGACTGTCCTAACAAATTCTGTTTTAAACTATTACTGATACTGGTTATTTACTGTGCTACCCTTTGCTCTAAAGAACAGAGGTTTTACAGTGAAAAGTTGGCAGGCATTGTAAGCTGTTTTGTCATACAGTAGACCTGAGGCTGTTACCCTAGGAATAAATATTATGTACTTAAATAATCCTGGAGTTAAAACCTACAAGATACTTTCTTTAAATCTTTTTCCCTGAAAGATAATAACAATGTATTTTTTGTTATCAAGTAAAATTGCTAAGTTTACTCATGAATCTTTTAGGACTATTCAGTGAGATATTGAAATGTAGGCATAGTTGAGGTGTAAATACAGATTATAAATTACTGGTAATATTTCAAAATAAATCAGTGGTTTTATTTATTTTGCATTTTGCCAGTTAGAGAAAATATTGTAATTTAAAGTCTCCCTTTGTTTTGTGTTCTGTATATTTGTTATAAAATTCACATGGATTTGATTTGGTGTCAGCTGTTGTGGTGTGTGTGTGTGTCCCTACTTTCATGTAGTCTGGGCTGGCCTTCAGCTTTCTATGTACAAGAGGATGGCCTTGAAATGCCTGATCCTTCACCTCATTATTCTGCGATTATAGGTGTGTACCACCACACCTGTTTCTATGGTGCTGGGATTGAATTGAGCGCGTTATACTTGTTAGACAAGTGCAGCACAACTGAGCTACGGCCTTAGTCTCCCATGTGTATTTTTAATTTGTATTTTTGTTCATATGCTCAGTTAAACAACTGCTAGTGGAAGTAACCTTTTCTGTGAGCTTCTGCTATTGTTAAATAGTTTCCTTTCAAAAGGCAACTGTTAGTGTTGGAGCTACAAAGACTGAATAAATTTCCTGAGAGGAAACGATAATAAAATATTCAGGAAGTTGTTAGGAAACAAGAACTTATGTTCTTGTCCATTCAGATAAGCTGCTGAGACCTTTTGACTATATCAAAGTAGTTTGTATTACTGGAAGTAATGAAAGATTTGGTGACTTCCAGTAGTTGGAGACTTTGGATTATATAGAATATTAGAATATAGAATGCCTAAATGAAAGAATTTCTTGCAGCTGTTTGAATGAGTCCCTCTTTTTTTCTTTGAGGGTTTTGTTTGTTTGTTTTTGTTTTCAGAGAAAAATGTGAGAGCTTTCTGAAGTCAATAACACACTGGGGGACCTGTTCTTGGAGAGTCCTACAATAGCTGCTGGGTGGCCTTGCAATCCAGGGGTGTGAAACAAGCCAGTGTATGACCAGTTTCTCTTCCCCATGCTTTGCTTTCTGGTTACCTCTTGGTAGTTTGCCTTACTCTCTGGTTTTCCATTTTGCTCTAGTATCTTTGTCACTGTAACTAACTAGCCTCTGTTTTTCCTTTTTGAATGGAATTGTTTTGTAACAAGCTGAGTTTAGTTTTCTTTTTCTTCTCCGTTCATGTCAGATAGTTTTACTGTAGTGACAAGCTCTGGATCCATCACTTGGATGGCCTCTTCTAGAACCTGTGTGAGGCCCCAACACTGTACTTAGTATGGTTAGATTTTACAACTGTATTCTTCAAACCCTGCAAATCAGCCCTGGTTTGTGGTATAGGTTAGGTGTTGTTTTCTTTCCATTCATTCTTGTTTTTAATGTGTTTTTAGATTTGTTTTATTCATATGAGTGCTTTTCCTGAATGTATACCTGTGCACCAGATGCATACCTGGAAGTGGTGAGCCTCCATGTGGGTGCTGGGAATTGAACCCAGGTCCTTCACAAGAACAAACGCTCTTAACCACTGAACCAACTCTCCAGCCTGGTGATTGTTCATTCATTTGTTCCTCCCTTCTTCCCTTCCATCCTTCCTTCCTAGTGCTCTTAACCACTGGGTCATCTCTCCAGCCCTCTGGATATTGGTTTCTAAATGTAGCTGAGGAAGGTTTGGTAAAGACTACTAGGAAGTAAGCACTAACCATAAAGCTGAGCAATTGACTATAGAGCAGTAGTTCTCAACCTGCGGGTCACAACCCCTTTGAGGAGGGGTCAAACTGTCCTTTCACAGGAGTCGCCTAAGACCACAGAAAACCACAGATATTTACATTACGATTTATAATGGTAGCACAGTTACAGTTATGAGGTGGCAACAAAAATAATTTTATGGTTTGGGTCACTACAACATGAGAAACTATATACAAGTGTCACAGCATTAGGAAGGTTGAGAACCACTCTACTTACAGAGTGTGGAGTGGCCAGGGATCCTTTTCCTGGCACCAGGGCCACATCTGCTTCCTCTGAAACTGTCAAGAAGGGGTGGGGGAGGGGCTGGAGAGATGGCTCAGTGGTTAAGAGCATTGCCTGCTCTTTCAAAGG
>LOJH01025319.1:16844-35637 GCA_001685095.1 Ellobius talpinus
AGATCAAAAACACCAATGATAGCTTATGCTGGAGAGGATGTGGAGTAAAGGGAATACTCCTCCATTGCTGGTGGGAATAAAAACTTTTACAACCACTTTGGTAATCAGTATGGTGGTTTCTCACAAAACTGGGAATCAATTTACCTCAGAATTTAGCAATACCTTCTTGGGCATATACCAAAAAGATGATCCAACATACTACAAAGTCATATGTTCAGCTATGTTCATAGCAATGTTATTTATAATAGCCATATCTTGGAAACAACTTAGATGCTTTTCAACCAAAGAATGGATAAAGAAAATGAGTACTACTCAGTGGTAAAAAAAAAACAATGTCAACTTGAATTTTGCATGCAAATGGATGGAACTAGAAAACACCATCATGAATGAGGTAACCCAGATCCAGAAAGATGATCATGGTGTATCCACTCATGTGAAAACTAGTTAGAAAGCAAAGGAAAAGTAGCCTATAGTGCACAACCAGAGAAAAGCTAAATAACAAGAAACACCCAAAGAGAAACACATAGATTCTCCTGGATAGGGGAAATAGACAAGATCTCCTGAGAAAATTGGGAGCATGAGGGTGGGGGGAGAAGAGAATGACAGAAGGGGAGGTAGAGGGGAGAATGGGAGGTGCAAGGAGAACTTGAAGGAATGGGAGAATCGAAATGGAGGAAGGAGAGAGATGTGAGCAAGGAAATAGATAACTTCAATGAGGGAGACATTATTGGGTTAGCAAGAAACCAGGCTCTAGAGAAATTCCCTGGAATCCACAAAGATGACCCCAGCTAAGACCCTAAAAAATAGAGGAGAGGGTTCCCAAACTGGCCTTGCCCTATAGTCAGAGATGAATATCGCAAATATCACCATAGAACCTTCACCAGCAACTGATGGAAACAGACAGAGACCTGCATTGGAGCACTGGACTGAGCTGCCAATGTCAAGCTGAAGAGTGAGAGGAATGAGAATATGAGCAAGGAGGTCAAGACAATGATGGATACACCCACTGAAACAGTCTACCTGAGCTAATGAGAGCTTACCAGGACCAGCCAGACAGGGAAGGAACAAGTGTCAGACCAAAGTAGTCTCTCTGAATGTGGTTGACAGTTGTGTGGCAGGGACAGACTGAGGGGCCACTGACAGTGACAGCAGGATATACTCCTACTGCTTGTACTGGCTTTGGGGGAACCTATTCTCTTTGGATGGATATTTTGCCCAGCCTAGATATAGTAGGGAGGGCCTTGTGTAGTAGGACAAGCTGCAGGCTGTGTCCCACTGCCCAGCTAGCTTATACCCCGAAATAACCACATAGAAATTATATTAATTAAATTCCTGCCTGGCCCATTAGCTCTAGCTTGTTATTGGCTAACTCTCACATCTTGATTAATCCATCTCCATTAATGTGTATTGCCACTTGACTGTGGTTTACCAGCATGAGTCTAACCAGAGTCCATCTTGGGCAGGAGAATCATGGCGTCTGTCTGTCTGTCCTTCCCAGCATCCAGTTCTGTCTACTCTGCCTACCTAAGTCTGCCCTATCAAAAGGCCAAGGCAGTATCTTTATTTGACCAATGAAAGCAACACAAATAAAGAAGGACCTCCTACACCAGCCCTGGACCATCCCAAAAGCAATGTGCCTTACCCTCTCTGAGGATTGGATGGAGATGGGTGGAGGTGTAAGAGGAGGGAATAGAAAGTTAAGCAATTCATATTTCAACAAAAAAATTTCTATCACTTATAGTTGAGATTTCTTATAATTGCTGTTTCCCATTTCCCCAGGAAATTCCAATACACAACTATTTCTTACTGAAATTTCATCCAGATTTCAGAGCTTTCATTTGAATAAGCTCCATCCTAGATGTTAAATCATTAGCAAAATTTCTAAAAACAATTCTTTAAATGTAAGTATATGAATAAAAAATTAACTACTATATACATAGATAAATCTATGTAAACATATATGTGTCATTATATTTTTGTCCTAGTGGTAGAATTCCATTACATAAGTAAAAAAATAAACTTATCTGAACATGGACACATAATTCTGAAACACTTGAAATTGAAATAAATACATTACCTTGAAAAAATGAGTAATTATATGGGACCCAATTATACCAGCAGCTATCTTCTCAATAGAATGGATGAATGCCAAGAGACTGTCAGTTGATACATTTAAAATATTGAAAGCACAGACCCAAAAATAGACAAGAAAAGCAATCCATAATCACAAGAAATATCTTTCAGATTGATGGTAGAAATTATTTTCATAAAAATCAAAAGAAAAAATGCATTGCTAGCTGTTATGATCTAATAGATACAGACAAGTTGTTCGTTTTTAGCCAATATGGATATAGACATTAATAATTATTCACATAATAAAGAGCAAAGGACCTCATTAAAGATGATTATGTAAGTAAATTTAAAAACCTCAAACATTATTATTTTATTTCCTAGTTAATTTAAAAGAAATTGAATAAAATAATAAGTATAAAACTATATACTCAGAATTACCTAATGTAATCTATTGAACTTAAATAATAATATGCTGTATTTTATATGTGTTTAATATAAACTTATATTATTATGCATATTGGCTGACATATCCATATATATGATAAAGTTATTTAAAAGAGGACACTAAAGCTATAAAAATTTTATATTTTTGTTGTAATTATATTGCATTAATCCAAAGTAAATCATATTTATTCAAATATAATTCATTTGTTTTAGGGAATAATTCATCTATTACAATTTCTGGTACAATCACTAAAAAATATAATTAGTTCACTCTTACATATAGTTAATGAGACAAACACAGAAATAGAGGCACAGAGCAAAAAATGAACATGAGACCAATATAAAATAGTTTATTTAAATTCAACAATAACATTATTGACATTAAAAATATTTATTTTTAAAATATCAAGATAGACACAAAAAATCAAACAAACCCAAACAAGGTCATTCTCTGTATCACTGCAAGATAAAAAGTTTGAGATTCAAAGGCATGAATATATTTATAGTAAAATTTCAGAAATCATTCTATGTGTTTATCATTCAAGCAACAGCTTCGGAGTAATTAGACTGTTATCATAAAATAAGAGTTTATGAAAATCAATATACTTGTATAACATAATAATGGACATTTTACAATATTAAATTCTCAGTTATATATTAAGATATGGCAATCTCTATCATGTATGTGTGCACAATAAAACCCTAAAATATCTGTACTGTGAAATATACTTAATTGAAATATAAATGACATAGAAGGGAAAACATTGTAGTATATATTTAAAATTTTTCTTTTGCAATTAATCTTATCAATTGTGAAAGAAAAACTGGAGAAAATGCTCTTTATGGGGAGCAGGATACATGTTATGGAACCATATATTTAAATAAATAGCTGAGATTCTAACGAAGTTCCAACCCTTCTAGAGAAGTCTATTATTAAAAATGCTTACATTTCCTAAACTTGAATTTCTGTTAGTAAGTGAAGAATACTAACATAAAAAGACTTAATGATAAGACCCTATTGCAAATACACCACATATTTGAGTCATAGAATGTAGACAAATCAAACTGCATCCCTATTGGCTAGTTTTTGTAGTGCTGGAAGATGTTATGTGCACTAGCAGAGAAAAAAATGATTAGCAATCAAACCCAGCTATGAATTCTACAAGCTGCATTAAAGATAGGCCTGGCAAGACTTGCCCATTGAAATGAATAACATGGAAATAGCTTAACATTTTTTATTATTGGATTTAAGTCCCACTCCACAGGATAAATACAATACTTGTCACCATTATCATGTCAAGAACCAATAGCTAAACAGGAAATAGGATCTAAGAGAATATGCTTCTATGGTTCAGCAATAAAGAAGGAGGAAGGGACAGATACTAATGATTTATAATTATTCCCAAATATCAATTCACCTATCAACCCTTATCTGAAAGCATATTTTCAGTAGCTGGTGGTTAGCATAGAAACCTACCACTGGGAACAGTATGAAAAAATATGATATTAGAAAATTCTTAGCTCTAAATGGAGAGTATACACTGAACCCCTTTCATCGAAGCTCAGGAATCATTTAGGACAGGGGAGAAAAGAATGTAAGAATGAGAGGCAGTGAATTGTTACAAGAAAACAGTGATTTTGGACACAACAGAGTAACTGAACATCTGGATTCATAGCAGTTATGGCAGCTTGCACAAGATATGCAAAAACAAGCCAGACTAAATCCCAACATGGAGGTGGGAGTGGGCATAAACTCTCATTATTGGTTATGAAGCTATTGGCAATTGTTACCTGTTGGGAAAGGAGAGTTGGTTTTCTTTAAGTGTGTAGGCCCTGGTGAGGTAGACATGCTCCACTGGAAGACAATGCATTCAAGAATATGTGAGCACCACAAATTGGTCTTGATGGGTTTAAGACAATAAATATTGCAAAAGTACATGAAGTTGGGTGGGTAAGGAAAGAGAAATGGACCTGCAGGAGAGAGCATGAATATGATCAAAACACACTTTACAGAACTCTTAAGAATTAATAAAACTTTAAAAAGTATAAAAATAAAATTATCAGGTTTATTAGTGATAGATACATCTACGATCCCTAACACTCAAATGTTTGGAAATCATTTCATCTTATTAGAGTTTTATTTTAATTAAATGCCATTGCTATAAAACCATGAATATAAAATAAAATTTAGAATATTTTTTAATTTAGAATAAAATCTCACAATAGCCTACTACTAAAATGTTTTGTTTGCACATAAATAGCACATCTCTGCTTGTTCATTTTTTCATTATTTTATTTTAAATTTATTTATTTATTTGTTTATTTTACAGCCGACTGCAGTTTCCCTTCCCCCTTCTCCACCCATTTGCTTCACCCTCACCTCCAAACCCCAACTTATTCTTCCTCTGCTTCTGTTCAGAAAAGGCCAGGCCTTGCATGGCTGTCACCAAAGCATGGCATATCAAGTTGCAGTAAGACTAAGAACCTCTTCTTGTACTAAGGCTGGGCAAGGGAACTCTATATGAGAAATACAGTCCCAGAAGCCAGCAAAAGAGTTTGAGATTGCCTCTGCTTCCACTGTTAGGTTTCCCATAAGAGGACCAAGCCACACAACTGTCCTATATATGCAAAGGGCTTAGGTCAGTTCAAAGCAGGCTCCCTGGTTGTTGGTTCAGTCTCTGTGAGTTCCTACGGGACCAGGTTATTTGATTTTGTGGGTTTTCTTGTGATGTCCCTGACCCAGTCTGGATCCTACAGTCCCTCTTCCCTCTCTTCAGCAGGATTCCTCAAGCTTGGCCTAATGTTTGGCTTTGTGTGTCTGTATCTGTTTCCATCAATTGCTGAATTAAACTTCTCTGATGACAGTTGAGTTAGTCACCAGTCTATGCGTATTGCGGAATATCTTTAAACATCATTACATTGATTTTTTTCAGTCATGATCAGTTGCTTGTTCACTTTTAAATCAGATTTCTAGGCAGAAAGAACAGTAATAGAAAAAAATAGTCCAAAGTGATAACTATCTCCAGGTGACACAAGATACAGAATGAAAATGTATCATTTTAATTTCTATAAATTCTATTGTGTAATATTAAGAGTTGCCACCCTTGAGATGTAGATGAGTTTGTACTTGAGTTATGTCACCTATCTAACTTCCTCCTGTCATCAATGCACTCCTTCTGTGTTTAGGATTTTCTCAAATGAATTTCCAATGTTGTAAAGCAGAGAGTAGGGGCAATTGCTAATTAGAGTCCCAGTTGAGACCCAAACAACTGCACTTCTCAGTAAGTAGGAAGGTGAAACATTTGAGCAGCCCTGAATATTAATACCACAGGAAATGTGGTAAGTCTGTCATGGGATACTTCACCACATCATGCATGTCGTGTGGACTGGAGAGCAACCTGCTGAGAATGTGGAGAACTCCTCTCTCTTCGTTGCAGATTGAGAAATAGCCTTACACGTTACTGTTTCCTTAAAACACTAGATTTTTAAAAATCTTTTCCCAGTTCATGGGAAACATGCTTCTTCCCCTAGTTTAAAAAGAAAAAGCATGTACTGCACAAACAATCAAAATTGAGTTAAGACTTGCTAAGGTTGCATTATTTTAGGAAAACTATAATTCAAACAATCCGGCAAAGAGAACTAGATACAAGGTTTAGCATTGGGAGGTGAAAGCGTAAGTGAGCATTAAATATAGCAGTATGGCTGACAAGTTTATTATTCCTATTAGTGAGAAATGTCAAGCTGTGATCTATAATCTATTGTAGATTTATAGCATCAGTGACATATAATTATGCAAATAATATAACTCAGCATGTAGTATTTTTAGAGTAATTATTAAACACTATCAAATTAATAGCATATATCACCAAATTTCCTAACATACACACCTATTGCATGGTTTTTGCTAATTTAAAATTGTATAACACAGCTGTGAGTTGAAATAGGACTCTGATTGAATAGATTAATGTGGAACAATACTTCAAAAAATTTCCAAGAGTGTTCCACCACCAGAAAAGAAGGCACAAGCACATATTTTTTTTTAACTGTTGGCAAGTTTTGAAGAGAAGATGCTTCCTGCATCCCACTTTTCTGTGAATTTCTTGTGTTTAGCATCTTCTTGTAGAAAACCTGTAGACAGTGGATACTTTCCTCCTATGGAAAGGAATTCTTTGCAGTGGAAAAAAACAATTTACATATAATTACACACACAGGGTCAACATATATTAAATAAAGGAGAGAGTATCTTCAACTTGATTCAACCTACTGACACATGAAAGGAGCTGTATTTCACATGCACTGCACTAACAGTGCCTGGAAATACTCAAATATGTTTACACACTGGAATTATTGTAACACATTATATAGACTATGAAAAGAAAATGGAAATGTTTGCATATTAATCAGTCAAGACCAGGGATGATGTATATCATTCAAAATAATTTAAATAGAGTCTCTGTTGCTCGAATTTCTTATCTATAAAAATAGAAAATACTATCTCTTATAGGTTTGATTTTTCTCTAGGACCTAAACTTACAGTTCATATAAAGAAATTTCACATACAATAAAAGAGGATCAACTATTGTCAAAGTTATTAATACTCTGAAGAGTGAAACAAGAAGCACATCCTAAGTTATGTGGCTTTCTTGATTTTAGTGTGTGTGTGTATTTTTTGTGTATGTGTCTGTGTGTGCGTGCGTGTTTGTGTGTGTGTGTGTGTGTGTGTGGTTTGAGTACCAAATGCAAAACCTTGTATATCCTAGGCTGATATTCTACCCCTGAGCTACCATCTCAGGCTTTGTTAGTTGTATTTTGCTAGAGTTACTTGTCATTCTGCCTATTATGCCTATTAGTTATGGCACTAATCTAAAATATTTTGAATGGTTATATTCAATAATTCAAGAAATTCTTACTGAGTATCTATTATATTTTGTTCATTATTAATGATTAATGAAATAATGATGAAGAGTGTTTGAGTCTTTCAGACTCAGGTATCTCACAGAAAGATTTAGGTTAACATAGGGCAGAGATTGCTGACTTCTTAGAGTGAGGAAATTTTCCAGCCTCTATTTTAGTTGAAAAAAAACACCCTAATATATATAATTAGTTACCATATATAGAAACTATCTACTCACTGAATTCCAAATCTATCTTCAGACTAATTGCTTACTACAGCACTAAATATGGATTGGGTATACGTTGGCATTTTCTGTTTAGCACCTGCAGGCTGCCATTCATGTAAGCACTATGTTTATTCTTGCAGCTAGCTAGTCTGCTGATTTAAAGAGTTGTTAAATCCTCCCATGTGCCAGGCTCTGAGAGACACACTGACCCACGAACTGATAGAAGTTTCAATCGTTGCCTCCTGAGAGTGGTAGAGAAACAGATACATAAACAGAACATGAGCTCACTTATGCTGGAGGAATGAGTGGAGTTCTCTGGGAGTGGAGTTCTCTGGGAGTGGTGGATGGAAAACAAAGACTAGTAAGATTTGAGATTTAGAAAGTAGCTGAAAGGGTAAATGCAGGAAAAATAAGATGAATGAAAGGTGGAGTCTAAAATAAAATTTTACATTATTATTAATTATGTTTCTTAATAAAAAATGAATAGAATAAAATTAGAATTGGAATTATAAAGATGCTGGGAGAAACTACAATGAATTAATAACTAGTTTCTGGACAAAAACAAACAATTCCGCCCCCCCCAAAAAACCACTGTCAGGATAAAAACAATGACTAATAACATTCTTTTAAAAGAAATGGTGTGAGGCAAATCATGCCTGTTTCTAGACTAGAAATTCCCCATAGCTCTGGAAGAAATTTGCAAGGTGTTGAAGGAATGAATATTTGTGGATATGTAGCACATATAAAGATTCCTTTTATATGGAAAAATAAAAATGCCCCATGCATAAAATAGCACAATTAACTTTCTGCAAACCTTCTAAGGTGAACAATAATATTTGACTGTTATTCTTAATCATGACACTCTGTTTAATAAGTTTAAACAAAAATATACATAGGTCTGACACTTCACATTCTTATTGATAAGAAATGATAACCATCAGAGGTCTGACACAAAATTCATGCCTAAAACATGGAAAATCAAGGAAAAATAAATAGAAGAGATAGATGGAAGTTACAATAGGTGAAAGACAAAGGCCTGTTCTGATGACAAATATCATTCTCTTTTCTGGTTCTAATGGTCTTCTCCCCCACAAAACAGGCAGCAATGGCAGCATCTATCTGAGACTTGGAATGAACAGTTCCTCAGTTAATGTAGCTGACTGTTGTCTTCTCCGCTGGTTTTGTAAAAGACATGCTCAGCTGGCCTGAGTTTGTTCATCTGAGTATACTTTCTGACATTATAAATATCTAAAAATTGTCCATATAGTCATTCTCTTATGATTCATATGTCATCTGACTATGAAGAATGAGTTCTGAATTGTCCCCTATGACTGAGAGTTTTGGTTGGAATCTAAATTCACAAGAAACAATAGAAAAGGAAGTACCTAATGGGAACCCTGAATGTATAGTCAGAAACCAATGGGAATTGGGTTTCGTTTGAATTAAACTTGTCCACCTGGTTAAAAGTAATAAACCTTATATATTCACATGTTGTTTGAGGCTGCTACCTTGCTTTCTGGCAATCCATCTGAATAAAAGTAAAACTGTGTAGAAAAGGAAGGAGCAAGTCAAATACCTCTGCTGAGACCTGATCCCATTGTGGTCTGACTAGTATTAGGAAATGAGCCCTTAGACTGCTTTTGAGTGAACCAGCATTTGGTACAGCCCATAAGCAACTGCCACCCCTTGGGTTGTTTGAACTCAGATACATCCCTCCTTTTCTACTGCTCTGCATATAACCAGACACACATCATATATCTATCCAAAGCCACATCCTCCAGACTTCCATGTCAAGTAGCTTCAGGTTGAATGTGGCAAATTAAACAAATAAATAAATAAGAAAAAGAATAAATAAGTAAATAAATATTAAATAAATAAATAAATAGAGTAAATACAAGCAAGACCCAGTGGTGTCTCTAGAATCAATTGCTTCCACAGTTCTGATGTCCTATGGTTCCTGATTCCTATAGACGATGTAGATTTCTGGAAACAATAGTCTATTTTGTTCCTCCAGTGTAGTTATGGTAAAAGATGCCTGTTGGTGCTCTCTGTACATTTGTTTCTATTATTTATGAAACTTTTCCTCTCTGGTAAATTAGGCTTGTTTGAAATATTCAGAGTAGTAGTCACTATTTGGGCTTTAATTAATTGGTATCATTTCTCGTTCCAAAGGTAGTCCAAGGATGGAAATTTAAACTAGCCTTCTGATGTTAATTATACATCTACTTGAGTGGGGTGTTGTTGATCAATGATTTATAGTAGTTCTATGGTTATATAAATTATTGCCTATAGTTGCTAAGAATAAAGTGTCGCTCTATTGGTAGACTGTAGAAGAGTTCGGAGAGGATTTCCATGACTACTCACTATGACAGTTGTATTGTTTTCTCAAGATGTAGTAGAAAACCACTTTCCCTGGCCCATGAACAGACTGGCACAGAGAAGGTTACAGGATAAAAATCTTTGAACGCTCCATTGAAAGGCACAGGAAGCAACAAGAGTTACACATGTATATCAAGTCATGCTCTCAAATGTATGAACACACATGTGCACATGTCCATTTCCATTCACAAAATAAAAATAGAATTTTGTTTACCAATATCAGTCCTGGAAGTTGTAGGGAAAAAAGTGTTCTTTACCAGGATAGACCTAAGCGTTCACTCGTGAAGAAGCACACGTGAAGATGGCGGTCAATTGTACTACCGGTTATAGAAAGACAAGGCGTTAATGAAGATGGAATAACACTACAAGGGGTGTGGGTGAATGCTTTTCATATACTCAAGTGAGTGTGACAACCCTTATCCCTCCTCATTTGTAAACAGTATCTAGTTATCCTCCTTTCTTTGAGAACGCTAGCTGTGCTAGTTTCCAACTATAAACAACAGAATGCATACTTAGGAAAAAACTTAAAGCATGTGCCCAATGCTTAGGGAGAAGTGAATTTCCTTAAACAAGTACTTTTTTCTTTTTTTGTTGTTTGTGCAGATGCTCAGAGCTGAGTTTTCCCTTGGTCTCACAAAAGACTGTGGGATTGTACTTTGGATCAATTCTGGAATAACTGAGGTTTGACGACTCTTTGGAATGGGCTGAATAGCTTTTTCATGATGAGGTAAGCATAAATAAATCTTCAGGCGGTGGGGAATAGACAGAATGTAACAGGTTGAACCTGGAATCTTTCCCAAAGGTCTGTGAAGAAAAGAATTTGGTTTTCAGCCCATAGTTCTATCAGAAGGAAGCAACATCTCTAGGAAATAGGGCCCAATGCATGGCTGTCTGGTCACTGATGACAGGCTTTTTCAGGGACAGCGGGGGCCCACCTTTTCCTTTCTCTTTGTTTAGTGTTTAGCCACGAAGTGAGCAGCGTCCCTTTGTCATGTGTTCCTGCAATAATACATTGTGCTAAGTTATGCAGCTTATTGCTTATGGACTAAAACCCACAAAACTATAAGACAAAGTAAAACTTAACTCTTTAAAACTTTATATCCCATTAGTGTGTTACATTTATAGAAAGCTGATCAACACAGTGGACTATCAAATATATCAGCAAAAGGTACCTCTCTTGGACTTGCTTCCCAAATTTATACATATCACTAGCTAATAAGAAATCAGAACCATAAATTAGACTGCAATATAGCTCTCTTATGTAAATAAACCTTTAGCAGACCATGCTACTCTTTTAGAAACAAACTTACTCCAAATGAAGAGTTTGTGGCAAGACTAATGTATCTCTTGCACATAAGCTCACTCTTAGGTTTCCACGATTGTGAAATGAGTTCGGTGTTTAGGAACAGTCACATGCAGAAGAAACAGCTATAAATAAGGCATTCTGCAAATCTGCTAATGGATGTTCTGGCATGAGTACTTCAAACAAGGAAGGCAAGTTCATATATCCATAATCCCAGGAAGACAAACCGCTGCCTCACACCTGCAGAAAGAGGTCAAATCTAATCTAACGGAAACTACTAGCAGGTTGGCAGCTGGTGTCCAAATCAGCCTTAATGAGCACAAGCCTGTGTTCGTTGAACCTGCATATACCCCATTTCTCTCTACATGTGTGTGGAACCCTTGAGGTGGCCTTGTGTTATTTTGGAAATGGGGTTGAATTACATGCGCAGGATGGGCCACTTTATCCACATGACTGTATAAACCATCCCTTAGATAACACTGGAAAGTGACTAGCTGGCCTATCTATCTTAGCCTTTTATTTTCCTTCTAGGACATCTAAAGAAATACTTCTTCCTGCCCTTCTCATTACAAATATTACAATTGTATAATTCATTGCTTTTCCGGTAAGTTAAGACATAATCATTAACAATAAATTAGTACATAATAATAATTTATATATATGCACACACTTATATATTAACTATCCATATGGCTTGGCATTATGTTCAAGAGCTTTCTCTGTCAACTTTCTAGATCAGGCTGCTATGTAGCATTTATGTCCTGCCAGATGCTAATGTACAAATCCATCTGTAAGCTAGACCCATGCTTTTACTTCAATCCATTGGCCTTCAAGAACTCACTATGAAGGAATATGGAGAGGTTAAGTGAAAAGTGATGAAGCTGTTAGTGTCATATTTTGTGAGTTTCAGCCATCTGCTTATGCTAAGTGCCTGTGTATGCCTTCTGTCTCTGCCAGAAGCCTGGCCTTACGTACGGCATTTTCACTTGACAATGAAATCATGTAGCTAATAACAGATATAATAATGCTATAGTTAATAAAGACTAAACACATGAAGCCAGAAAGATGTGTGAGTTCTACATTCCATCATTCAAATGGAATCTACCAAAGAGCCTTCCAATAAGCCAATCTTCCACAAGTTCTTTCCTTGCTATTAATTGTGCTGCATCATTAGGTAAAGGTGTCAGAGCAGATTGCAGCTCAGACTCAGTCTGATGCACAGCATTCTAACACTCCAAGTTTTCCTCCAAACTGACAGACTTATGGATTTCCTAATAAGCATAACAGAGAGCAAGTCTAAGACTCAATAAAAATTTAAAATACTGCAGCTTTGCATCTTCCTCACTACACCTAATGAGTATTATGTTATCTTTAATTTTAGAGGAAGAGCCCCAAAATATAGTATGCATTGAATGAACCCAGCCTTCCTTTATCCAACCTACACACTGCTCTGTTAATCTCCAAACCCTATTCTAATTTAGGTTTGATATTTTTAAACTAACAATTATAAAGAAATAGCAAAGTAATATTCTTTCTTTTATAACACATTTTCATCATCCTTTCATCTGCTGAATGGCACCAAGCCTGATTGCATATCTTAGCTTGGTGAATAGAGTTGCAATAAACACAGCTGTGCAGGTATTAATTTAAACATTGGTTCCATCAAATCTCAGATCCAGTAGACTTATGCAGGCAGGAGGAGAGGGGAATCAGCAAAAACGAAGTTTGGCGTTTGCTGCAATAATCAGAGAGGTGTTCTAGTTTGACGGGTGCATTACTGGTAAACCAATAGTTCATCTAGCTTGACATTTTGTTGCTGTGATAAAATATCATGGCCAAAGGCAGCTTAAGGAAGACTTTATTTTGGCTTGAAGGTCCAGAGTGATATATGTCTATAATGGGAGAAAATGTGGTGACTTGGGGATCACATCTCACCTGCACACAGGAAGCAGAGAATACTGAAAGTGGGATAAGTTTATAAACTCTCGAAGTCCACCCACAGTGATATAATTCCTCCAATAAGCCTGCACCTCCCAAAGGTTCCATAACTTTGCCAAATAGCACTACCTACAGGCAGTAAAGTATTCAGCTACTGGAGCCTATGGGACACAACTCTTTCCTTTTATATTTTACAGAACAACCAGTTACCCCCAAATCTCCTCCTGTATACCCCACCACCTCTCTTCTACCCTGCCCCAATCCACTCATCCTCTGCCTCCACTAAGAAGGGGTAAGGCCTCCCAATGGAGTCAACATAGCAAAGTGTATCAAATTAAGAAAAGACCAAGCTCTTCTGCCTTGCATCAAGCCTAGGCAAGGCATCCTACCATATGGAATAGCTTCCAAAGAGCTAGCTCATACATCAGGGACAGATCCTGGTTCTACTGCTAGAGACCCCACAGAAGACCAAGTTACACAACTGTCACCCATATGCAGAGGGCCTAGTTGGGTTCCATGCAGGCTTCATATCTGTCAGTTCGAGTCCATGAGCTCCCACTAGCTCAGGTCAGCTGTCTGTGGATTTCCCCATCATGATCTTGACCCTCCTCTTGCTTATTTGATTCCTCCTCTCTCTCTTCAACTGGACTCCTGGAACTTAACATAGTGCTCTGCTGTGGATCTATGCATCTTCTTCCATCAGTTATTAGATGAAGGCAATGTGATGACAATTAGGGTAGTCACCAATCTAACTACAAGGGAAGGGCAGTTCAGGTACCCCCACACTATTGCTAGGAGTCTTAGCCAGGCTCATCCTTGTGGGTCCCTGGGAGTTGTCCTGGCACCAGGTTCCTCTCTAGCCCCTTAATGGTGCCCTCTATCAAGATATCTCTTTCATTAATCTCCCCCTCTGTTCCATCCCCAACTTGACTATCATGATCTCTCATGTCTCCATCCCTCCATCTCCTCCCCTCTACCCAGCAAGCCCCCAGTTTACCCAAGACATCTCATCTATGTCCTCTTCCCAGGGCAATCCATGTGTACCTCTTAGAGTCCTCCTTGTTGCCTATCTTCTCTGATTGTAGCCTGGTAATCTTTTGCTTTATATCTAATATCCACTTATGAGTGAGTACATACTGTGTTTGTCTTTCTGGGTCTGGGTTACAATATTCAAACCAAGACACTAACTGAGTGGTTGAGGACAAGTGCATGTCACCTAAAATGAGATCAGGAAACAGATGCCCACTGATAAATGTTTTGATGGAATTTGGAAGGTTTGAGACTAGAAAATAATGTACAAATTTGCTCAACAGGGTGGTTTTGTTACAATGATTTTACTAAAAATTATCAACAATTTATTGTGCCTCATATAAAAGGAAAGTGACATAAGGAGAAACCAATCCACATCAGAAATTGTGGTTTAAGAGCCTTAAGCAATGGCTCAGCAGTTAGGGGTGCATTAGCTCTTGCAGAGGACCCAGTGTGGTTTAGGAGCCTTAAGCAATGGCTCAGTAGTTAGGGGTGCATTAGCTCTTGCAGAGGACCCATTGTGGTCTCAGCATTCACATGGGACAGCTCACAGGCCACATGTACCTCTAGCTGCAAGAAAGCCAATTCCCTCTTCTGCTTTCTGTGGGCATACTAATGTATGTGTGTCTACATTCAGACACATAGACACTCACACACAAAAATAAAATAAACTTTTTACAAAAGAAATGGTGAATTAGATAAATGAAAAGATTTTTTGAAAAGATTTTAGAAAGGTGATGTAACAGAAAATGTTAAAAAAAGACTAAGGAATGAGTGATATCACCAATGGAAAGCACAAGAATGCCACAGGAAGTGCCAGCATGCCAATGTCTCAGAAGTTTCCACATTTAGTAATAATGAGGTCATTTGTAATGTTGGAAGTAGTTCATATTATAAATAATAGGTAAAAAGTAATAGTAATAGCTGATATTCATTAAAATCTATTATATAGGGAAAGATACAGATCATAACTATTATTTTTAATAGTCAACCATGATCAGGTCACCATGTATCAGATGATTTTAGTAAGATACAAATCACTAAATATGTCATTAGTCCTGAGAATAAAAAGAGTCTTTTTGCTATTTGTTTATTTATTATTAATTATTTGTTGAAATAATAAGAGTTCATCTACTAAACAAAACTCTCCCAGAACCACTATGATAAATTACATTGAGGAAGCAAACTGTGCATCAGTTAAAAGTAAGTGGATTCTAGGAAACAGAGAAATTGAAGAAAAAAGTCATAATTACAAAAGAGAACACTGAGAGGATATTTTTCCATAGTTTAGTTTTTTGATTATGTTAGTAAATATGAACATGTTTAAATGATGACTGGCAAGAATTGCTAAGGAAGCAGATATTTAAAAGTGTTACCAGAGAATTGGGATTCCCTTTTATGACTTCTTCACTTCACTGATAAAAGAAATTTTAAGGTAGTTCAGAAGGAAGGCTGAAGAAAATTTTATTAAAATTAAAGGGAAAAACCATAGGCCACGTGGACAGATACTATGAGAAAAGGAAGAGAAAGAATGACTTTTTTCCTTTTTTATTGATTTTTATTGAGCTCTACATTTTTCTCTGCTCCCCTCTCTGCCTCTCCCCTCCCCTTCAACCCTTTCATGACTTTTAAGTCAATTACTAGTAGCGGCCTGGAGAGAAAGCTCAGAAATTAAGAGCACACACATACTGCTCTGGCAGAGTTTATTTCAAGCCCCTATGTTGGGCAGTTTACAGCTACCTGCAACCACAGCTCTAGGAGACACTATACACTGCTTGGACTCTGTGAACACTGCACTCATTACTCATTCGCACATGTCCCCCTGCACACACATACCAGTACACATGGAATCTAAAATAATAAAATAAGTATTTAAAAAATCTATAAGGTAGGCATGGAAGACAACAAAGAGCTACATAATGGGGTAGCAGCGTCTTCAGAACAGCAATGAGAAAGCCCAGAGCCAGGGAGAGCATCCTTAGGCTTTTGATCAGTATCTGAGAAAGAGATAAAAAGAAAGACAAGGAAAGTTAAGCTTTTTGAGATAGAAACACAGGTGGGCTTAGCAGTGAGGATCTATAAGAAACTACATTAGTAGAGTGGCTTCTGAGAGGTAGAAATACATTATGTCCTTAAGGGGCTACTTATTGCTGTCATCTGCCTAGTGTGTCTTTAGATAATTCAGTTTTCCTGGGAGGTGATCTCATGGAAGGTGATTGGCATGCCCAGTCAGACTAAATCTTAAGATCAGTAGTAGTATATAATATTTTAGTTGTTAGGGCTGATCGTGTCTACATTTACTGCCAAAGGTAGAACTCAGATTCTATTCTTTTGACCAGGTGAAATAGCTTTACCTTCATTCACCCCTACAAAACTCTGATACCTTAATCATTTCATCTGGTTAATAGTGAAGCTTCCCTTTTTAGTGTTACAAAAGAAAAAGAATTCTAAAGCCAACTACAGGAAAGGGGTCCACCACAATGTTCTGACTCTGAGAAAGAGAAGGAAATAAAGGGGGATAGGATATTAAGAATTTTTTCTATAACAGTGCAACAGTTCAAATCAAAGCTGTTTTCTTTAGATACATTTATACACACGACCTAAAAATGAAGATCTTTTTTCTACAGAGTGAAATTGATCTGTAATTTGTTCTTGTCCACAGAGATTTCTCACACTTCTGTTCTTCTCAGCAATCAAACAGTTTGAGGACATAAGAATATATTTTGGTTTTGGGACAAAAGTCTGGAGATTAATATAGTAATTAATGTAATCCAAGTTTTCTATATTGGCAAGCCTTTGTTAGAAAAAGGCAGTTTATTGATACTTTACCATTTTACTAGATAAAGCAGGCTTGCCTTTACTTATCACCCACAATTTATTCTTAACCTGTTAGTCACAACCCTCCTGGCAGATCCCCTTGAGGGATCAAACAATACTTCATAAGGGTGACATATCAGATGTTCTGAATTTACATTATGATTCATAACAGTAGCAAAATTACAGTTATGAAGCAGCAACAAAATTTTATTTTGGGGGATTACCACAACATGAGGAACTGTATGAAAGGGTGACAGCCTTAGGAATGTTGAGAACCATGGGTTAATAACATTGACAACTAGCTCAGTGCTATGCCACATTCCAGCCAACTCACTATCATTTGATTCCCTACCAGAGATCTGTTTAATTTCTAACTCCCTCTTAAATAGCTTAAGCCAGGCCTCTGCTCAAGTTTTTGTGGAATGTGTAGAGGTTACAAGATTCCACATGAATTAAAATTTTTCTTTAAAGGTATCATGTTCATTTAATGTCATTCAAGAATATGGGCACTCAAGATAGCACATCTAAGAGTTTTTATCCCTGAGCTTGTTTTATTTCTTAAGTTCATCACAATTATGTATAAAATAATTACTCTCCTTACTTAAATTGAACTCTGTAATTCTTTAACAGATTAAAAATAAAGTATAATATACAAAATGAACAATGTCATGCTATCAAAGATTTCACTGGTAAATGTGGACTCTCCATGAATTGCTTTCTGACTGGACATGCTTATTATTTCAATTACTTTATATTTTCACCAGGAAATCAGTCTTCAATAATCACTATAGAAGAAATATAACTATATAACTTTGTCAATAGAACAAAGTATCAGTGGTTAAGAAAAGAAGAAAATTGTACTTCAAAGAACATCTTGAACTGGAACCAGGTAAATATACATATAGAATTGCGAGGATTTACAGTATTCATATATGTGAATTTAAAGTATGGTACAGGTCATAGAGTCAACACTCAGATATTCCAAGGGCTCTAGAAAACAATGATCACATTTGGAGCCCCAAAAGTAACCCTTGAGAGTTCTTCTCACTTTTATTTGAATACACACATACATTTAGAAGAAAATAAAAACTATTCTCCTAGTCTTTCCTCCTAAATTTACATTTCAGAAAGGGAGAAGACATCTTAATAGAAAAAAATCTCCAAACATTGTGTTCTTAAATGTTGCGAAGTCACTATTCATTGTATCACTTCACTTCCTAAAGGATATATAGTCTCATACAGAAACCAAAATGAAGTTTGCACAGTGAGAAGATAAGCTGTAGATCAGAACAAATAACAAGGCAGAACTAAGAGAGAGAAATGATAACACAGGCCTAGGAAATGTACTTAATTAGAACAAGGTATTGAGGTAAAAATCACATTTAAAGCAACAAAGCAGATGTGAAGAGTTCCACACAAGGAAATGGAGTTTATTTGGAATACATTGAAGAAACACTGAAGGTCGTATGGAAAGGAATGATATTCTCCGTTTTTTTTGTTTTAGATAAACTTAAAGAATGGATTACAGTATTTCTATTGCTGTGATAAACACCAGCACCAAAAAAGCTTGGGAAGGAAAGGACTTATTTAACTTACATTTGTACATCATAGTCCAGCATTGAAGAAAGTCTGATGCAGGTGGGTCATCTGTCTATGTGTTACTTTCATTGGTTAATAAAGAGACTGCCTT
>LOJH01025320.1:0-18793 GCA_001685095.1 Ellobius talpinus
ATCAGGATAAATCAGTGAAATACAAACTCTCTGTGTTCTATTGTTTCATTGTGGCAAGACACGGATTCAAAAACTGTAACAGTACATCTTGTCCTATCTGGAACTTTTTTTAAAAAAGAATGACAGAAAAAAAACACTTCTTTCTAATTTTTTCTCCAGTAAAGCACAAATTCAAGAGAATGTAATCTGCAGGAAGTCTGGAGGAAGACCTTGTATGCTCAGGGTCTTTGCCCCCCTCAACTTCTATTGTTCCATGTTACACTAAATTCTTTTGTGTGCAAGTGAATAAAACATATGGCATAGGTTCGTTCATCTTTCTTTCTTAAAAAACGATTTTATGCTATTAATTAGACTAGCATGCACTTTATCTACGATAGCTCAAAACAACTAAACAATTAGTATTGATCTGGTACCTTACATTGTATGCACATGTTTTATTAAGCACACATTTTAAAAATCTTTGCAATTTGAACATTCCCATTTATTGTAGATAGAAAAATGCCTGCTTTGGAAGCAATAACACAAAAGTAAAAGAAAATTCTGAGCACTAAAAACACATATGTAAGTAATAATCATGAAATCTATCAATGATATGATTCTTAAGTTGAAGATTGTTTTTATTCATTATTGTGATATATGTGTGTATATACTTTTTACTTTTCATATTTAAATGTTAAATTCAATGCCTTTAGGAAAAATGTGTCATAACGATGAGTTTAAAAATTGATCAACATTGCTTATATTTGTTACACTAAAATACTTACTTTCAACTTTTATAATGACTCTGAATAGCAGGCTTATTATTTCCAGCAGAGAATAAGACCTTTGCTGAATTTATTGGCTGTAAATCAGCAGTGAAAAAGCAGTGGTGACCTCTGCCCTTTACCTATTGGATTTGTAACTCACACCCAGTCTCTAGCACTGATATTTACAGTGCCTGTGCTGCGGCTGTAAAGTTCTTAGAGAACAAGAGCCTAATAGGCTGGTGTGCAGGAGAGAATGCCAATGGTGTGTACTGGAAAAGGACCTAAAGGGCATCAGTCAGGAAGTCTGTTGAAGTTCCGAAGCTCTAGCTCCTTAACTTCAGGTGTATTGAAACCTCTCTAAGTTTCTACTATTTCTTCAGATGGAATGTATGAGAAAGGTAAAGCAAATCCATCCTTTAAAGAGTTGTCACACACTAGTTTTTCTCCCTTTACACAATGCTCTAGGTTTTGATCACTGTAGCATACCTAGAGCAGCCCTACTCTCTTTCCATCCCTACATCCTCTTCCTGCAGAATTACATTGGTTTCCAGTTTCCAGCGTCTCTTCTGTTTTTGATGCATAAGTTTCAGGTTAAATGTATCAGTTAATGAAGCAAGCTCTGTTTGCAATTCATAATTGCTCTGGGGAGTCATACAGGTGCGCCAACTCCCACACCGCCCGAGCTCACTCAGCTGTCTCATCAATAGCCAAAATAGACCACAGAGATAACTTGCTTCTGTTCATGCTTCTCTCCTGTACTATGTCTTTATGAATTTCACCCTCTAAATTTATTTATTTTACATCCCAACTGCAGTTTCTCCTCCATCCTCTCCTCCCATTCCTTTCACCACCTGTTTTTACTCCCCATCCACCCCTCCTCTGTTGCTGTTCAGAAAAAGGGCAGGCCTCCCATGGGTATCACCAAAGCATGCCATATCAAGTTGTGGTAAGACTAAGCACCTCTCTTTGTATTAAGGCTGGGCAAGGCAAACCAGTATGAGGAACAGGTTCCCAAAAGCCAGCCAAAGCATTAGGGGCAGCCCCTGATCCCATTGTTAGGAGTCCCACAAGTAGACAATGTTACACAACTGTCACATATATGTAGAGAACCTAGATTGGTCCCATGCAGGTTCTCTGACTGTCAGTTCAGACTCTGTGAGATCCTATGAGTCTGGGTTTTCTTCAGGGAAATGCATATCAAAATGACTCTGAGATTCCACCTGACACCTGTCAGAATGGCTAAGATAAAAAAAAGTGACAAATGGGCTATTCCTCCATTGCTGGTGGGAGTTCAAACTTATACAGCCACTTTGGAAATCAACATGACAGTTTCTCAGAAAATTAGGAATCAGCCTACCTCAAGACCCAGCTGTACCTCTCTTGGGCCTACACCCAAAGGATGCTCAATCACACCACAAGGACACTTGCTCCACTATGTTCAAAGCAGCTTTATTCATAATAGCTACAATATGGAATAAGCCTATATGACCCTCAACTGAAGAATGGATAAAGAAAGTGTGGTGCATTTACACAATGGAGTATTATTCATCTGTAAAAAACAAGGACATCAGGAAATTTGATGGCAAAGGAACAAAAATAGCAAAACTCATCCTGAGTGAGGTAACCCAGACCCAGAAGGACAAACATGGTATCTTCTCACTTACAAGTGGATATTAGCTGTGATACATGTTACAATTCACACCTCCACAGAGGCTAGGTAACAAGAAAGGCCAAAGGGTGGATGCATGGATCTCCCTAAGAAGTGGAAATATAAGATATTTCCTGGGTGGATTGGGGGAGGGTGGGGATGGGAAAATGAGGGATCAGGTTAGGGGCTGGATGGAGGAGGAGAAATGAAAGAGATGACTGGCAAGGGAAACTCCCAGGAATATACAAGGATGACCAGAACTAAGACTTCGAGCAACTCTGGATATATAGCCTGAACCAGCCATCTCTTGTAACCTGGCAAAACTTTCAGTGGAGAAATTGGGATACCAGTTCAGCCACACAAACTTTGACCAACAGTCTGTCCTGCCTATGGGATATGCTGGGATAAGAGTAGCACAGAGATTGTGAGAATGTTCAACCAGTGACTGGTCCAGCCTGAGACCCATGCCATGAGAGTTATCCCTGACACTGCCTGAAGTGCCAGAACCCAGAGACTGGATAGCACAGAGACCTGGGATAGAAGCAAACATGACTGGAGGAAAAAAGTCAGTGTAATGATCCCTAATGATACTCTCTTATATTCATAGATTGGTGACTACTCCAATTGTCATCAGAGAGCCTTCATCTAGCAACTTATATAAACTGATGCAGAGACCCAAAGATTAATTCGAACTCAGAGAAGCCTGCTGAAGAGGAGGAAGGGCTGTATTAGCCAGAGGAGAAGAATTAGTTTCTTAATACAGTGGGTGCATATCTGAGCTCTTATATGCATCCGTAAGTGGGCATGTGAGGTCAGGTGCAGACATGGCATGAAACAACAACATAGTGACCATCTCCAACCTCAGCGAGGCTCCTGTTAATCCTGCCCTTATAAGAGGGCTGTTAGATACCAGGATAATATACATTAAAGAAAACCTGCATCATACGGACATAAAACAGTTTTCTACTGTAATGCTTCTTGGTATTTAATGAGCATCATTATCTGCAAAGGGGAAGAGAGTGTTAATGAAAAACTATTCTGGGACTAATTTGCCCATGCAACACCCAGAATCAAGAAAATTCTGGTCAGACCATAACTTGATTAGCTTTCATTTAGCAGATCTAGGACATCTGTGACTTTGGACAGACCTTAAGGGCCTTGCTTTATACTCACCCCAAGGAACAATTTGGAATTCAGATGAGAAACTTGCTTTACATTAAATAACCTTAATAGTTTTCCCAAGCCAATTGAACCCAATTATTTTTATTTTAGTACTATGAAGTTGTTATCTCTATGTACAAAGTAGCAAATGGAACAGAGAAGCCAAACATTTGCTCAGGAGACCAAATTAAAAAAAAAATGAACTCATAGAACTAAGGACTTAAATTATGTGATAATCAGACCAGTATTTGAATCCTGTTTTAAAATTCTTGGTTTTAGAATTATCTTGAAGAAAGACAAATAATTGAAAAATCTAAGAAAAGCTGACTCAATTGGATTGAGTCAATAGTAGATTTAAATCAGAGAGGATCAAAATCAACAGACTGTTTCAAAGAAAGTGGGTTTTGGTTCCTCCTGTTTTAAGAACATACAGTAACACAGGCAAGCAAACTTTGGAGATTATATTCTCATGGTTACCTTAGAATAAATTACAATAAAAACACTGACTTCTTTATGCAGTCTTCCAAGTTTATAAACAATAAAGAACTTTTTCCTGAGAATTTTATGTCACTAATTTTAAAGAAAGTTTTGTATCATAAAGTACACACTTCAGCCTTGACTATTTCTGTGCAACAGCAGTAGTAACGGTGATGATCACTAACATTCTGTCTAGGATTTACTATGTGTCAAGCCCCCCAGTGAGAGCTTTAAAGCATATCTTATTTAAGTCTCACTGCCAACTCCACAGGTAAGTGGCTATTATTATCCTGCATTACAGAGAAAGACAGTGCATTGTAGAAATGCTGCTCTGTCTTTCCAAGTCACAAGCAGAACTACATTCAAACCTCTGGCCATTTGGTTTCAGAAATCATTTCCTGTCACACTACAGTGATTTTTGAATAACAAAGGCATACTAAATTTAAGGAATAGCATTAGTATATTAGGAAGAAAACCTGACCTTGTGGCATAATACATCACATAGATGTACAACTATTCCTGGAAGACTTAATAAAACAGGGTGACACATTTTATAAATGAGCTGAACAAATCTATCCTGAATAAATAAGGCAACCATAACAGCACCTGTTTTTTGACATGGCCAATGATATTACAAAACCAACTCACCCTAGAAGACAATATCATAGCATGACCTGTTAACTTCCATCCATAATTGGCCTTGAAATTCTTTCCTGAAAAAAGAGAAAAATGGTGAGTTTTAAGGTGACCCCAAAACTTTGTAGGGAATGCCTGTGGGGTTGACATACACGTATTACCCCTGCCTTTCCTGCACTACTCTGTCTACAACCTATATATTTGACTCTTCAAGTTTCCTTCAAACTCCAGCATCTACAACCCCTCCAGGAAAGTAAACTGTCTCAAAGTGTAAGGCTACAATTCTTCGATGGATACCTTAGGGCCAAGGGCTCACAAATTGCCAATTAGTATACTGCAGATGAAATATAATGCCCTGAATGAGTTAGTGTTCCAAAGAGGCACCGAGGTGCGTTTTATTCACCTTGAGGCCTGGCTGGTGGAAGCTCCCTGTCTAAGAACCAGTGCACCATTGTGAATTATGTATCCTGAGAGCCCACCTAGGTTCACTCATCTCTGTCTGAATCCGCCAGACACCTACACATGAAAAAAAAATAAACCACAATGTATTCATGAGGTAAAGTGACATTATCTGAGAGAAACTAATTGGAAAACTTTTATTTTATCTGAAAATACCCTGAAGATAACATTTATCAAAAGCTGTATGTCCTGAGTGGTTATATATGGCACTCTTCAAACAGTGAGCAGTTAATTCACCACCTTATCTTTCTAAACCCACTAATCTTTTCCCTCATATTTCACGTTCTGCGGAGTCATGTAAGGAATTATGAGACTGTGGAGTTACTTGTAAAATAGCCAGTGTTTCCATGTGCATTTGTGGGAGCATGGAGGATTCCCCCTCAGCTTGCACCACCATCACTCCCTGGTGCACTGGGACCTTCCTCCCGGCAAAATTCCTTCTCCCTGTTCCCACAGACTTCATATCTGTATATTGCATCCCTGCCACTGCTACCCCTCATCTCACACATGGATAAAGGGTATATTTACAATGGACTTCAAGGTGAGAGAATTTTCAAGCATGGTGAATTGCTGTTAAGGGATGTGGTTCTGGTAATGCCAGAATCTTCAGATTGGTTCATAACATTAAGCCGCACAATAACTCACTGTCAAGTTAGAGCCAGGACATAAATGTAACAAATGACTTTACCAGGTTACACTTTCTGCTCATTCAGCAAATAACTATGTGGGCACTTCTATGCTGCACTGGAGCTATAGCAGTGCTTGGGGGAATTGGGCTTCCTCTCTCAAATCTTCTGGTTAAATGAATATACATAATAATGGACACAAAATTTCAATATATGGTCTTCACATTCTAGTGACAGAACTGAGAATACCTGAGGTGACAGGAAGAAAGATGCACTTTCTCTATCTTTGGTCCAACTTCTGTTGTTCCTCATGAGTCTTAATTGAATCCAATGGCCTTTCACCTGGAACAATGATAATCACAGGCTAAGTGTATTGCATTTTTTTTCTACTGGCTTGCTGGCTTATCTGAAGAACTTAACATAGTACTTCACTTAAATTCCAACATTCCAGTGAAACATTTATGAAAATACTACTTGTCTCGTTAATAAATGAGACAACTGAGGCAAGAAAGTTTGAAAAACTTGTCCACGAACCTGCAGTTACTAAAGGGGAGAAATAGGACTCTGTCATGGGTAATTCAATTTCAGAGGTCATGTGTTCAACATCTTCATTAACCTGACTATCCTGTCTATATCTTTATAACTAAGATAGTCTCAGCATAATTCTAATCATCCACCACATTCAAACTTTTGGGTAGCCACCAAATGTATATGGAACACTTTCTTGGAACAAGGGACTGAAGAGTCATAAATATGAAAATATAAAGACATTGCCCCTACCCACCAGAAAACAGAGTTAAGTTTGGGAAAAAGATAACTTGAAACAAAAGTGAACATGATGCAGATGATATTCTGAATGAAAAGTCAACTGGGGAACTAGATTCAGTTAAGACACACACGAGGAGCAGCAAAATTTGGGTCTGAGAAAGAGAAAATACATCCTTTAGGTACTTCCTTTAGTGTATCACCCCAGACATTCTCACTTCTGTTATAGGGTATCATGACAGTGTATTGAAATATTGTGTTTCTTATTATTTATCATATTTTATCAAAATTACACCACAGATATGTATGCATGAACTTGAGGGAAACAAGCACGGTTGTCCTCTGATTTTATCTCCCCGTTCCTTAAGGGTTACAAGAAGTTATGATCCTTCAGAAGTAAAATCAGAGGTCTTGGAGTCAGTCAGAGTGATGAGCAGAGACAGCATATAACATGCTGCTGAAAAGCCATGAGCTGATGACATGTAAGACCTGCACTGGAATGAGGTGGGAACAACAGAAAGGCAGGCTGAAAAAAAAATATTCGTGAGTCATGTATGCAGAGATTTGTCTTCCACACCAAGGAAACAAAAAGTCCCCATGGAACTGAAGACTTCTAATCAAAATATTGAAATGATCAACCATGTTTTAGGACAGGAATTTTGACTCTGTTTCCCTAGTAGTTCTAACCCCATTATCATCATCTAACCCAGTTCTGTATTTGAGCACAGACAACAGCAAATCTTTTTCTCCCTTTCCTTGCCAAGTTTGAAGAACTTCACCGAGAGCTCAGAAAAACAGCCCATGAAAAGGATATTTTCTCAAAATATTTAAATATATTAAATTTGAGTCTGAACTTCAAATCTCTTTCTTCATGTTAACCCCTTTGATTTTACAAATCACAAGCACAATATGAAAATGAGAACATAAAAATGCTACTTTGAATATGATAAATGGAATGTTAATGCTGTTCTCTAAGAACATTTTTCTTTTTAGAAAAAAATTTAAATGAATAACAAAAAATAATGCCAAAAGGCAAAACCTAGTGATTGAACTCAGTTCAATCACTTAACATCTATGTACAACTCAAGCATCCATGCTGGTATAAATTCACTCTCATTCTTTCTATCGTCAGCTTTAGGGCAATACTACTAAACCTCCTAAACATTTCAGAGACCACTCTTTTGTGTTTTAGTAACTATATTTTTTGTACTTCTTTATGAATCACAAGGGAAAAGGAGTGCATGATATACTCATTACTGCATATTTATTAGAGCCTTAATAAAACATTAAAATAGTGGGTCTGCCATTAGAATAATAATTTAAAATAATTTTGAGGCCCTTTCCACGGCTCTCCTCACACCCTTTTCTTTAGTTCCAGGAGTGGTTAGTAGGCTAATGTTTTTGTTATGCAAAATATAGCAGCCTGTGCAGTAGCAACACTTAAATGAGAAATGTGAAAATTATATATTTGAATTTGGTTCTATAAAACTTTATGTAAATGAATTAAAGTAGGTTGTCAGACACACAGCTCTTTGACATCAAATAAGAAGGTTTATATAAAATTGGAAGGTATTGACTGGCAGGTGCCCGTTGGAGGCCCAATGAAAAGAAAGGGCTATTTGGAGGAGATGGTTGTAGATTTTTTCCAGTGAAATGAGCTCTATAAAGGTATGTAGAAGAGCTAACAGTTCTTTACATATATCTACAAGCCCACATTGCTGAGGAAACCTTGAATTTTGAACACAGAACTTAGAAGATCCAAAATAGATCTGACCCTGAAAGCCTCCTCACTGAAGATTGACTTTCATTGTCTTAGAAGTGCTATGCAAGCTAACAGAGGAGGTGAGCAACCAATAGTCCTTTGTGGCCTTTAATCCTGTGAACCACAGTAATGACTAGCTCTGCAAAATTTACATATAGGTGTAATGCTGGCAGTCATATCTAAGTAACCAATAGCTATCTAATTGGACTTAAGGCAAACTCAACAAGAAGGAGACCAAACCTGGTACTGTAAAGCTACCCAACTAGCTGGGGCTAGTAAGATCATGGACCTTAGAGGATAATCTATCACTATTTTACCAAACTTGCACAATTCCTCATTGCATTCTAAATACCCATCCTTATACCACATATAAATGTAGCCCTAGATCCCCCATCCAAGAAGCTTCCCTTTAAAAGAGAAACCACAGCAGAAAGACACAACTGCTAAAAGTGAAGATAAAGAGTGATTATGGAATTCTCAGCCTCAGTGGATATGGCTATAATACAGATCCTGAACCTAAGGCTCAAGGAAAAATCACAGAAGATGGGATAGAAAAATTATAAAAGTCAGAACACCAGGAAATATGTTGTGAGATTGCATCACATAAAAATGAGAGGGAAACTTCATACGGGGTACCTCAACAACATGATTGCCTAAACAGAACTTGAACAATCACAACCACAAACATAATAACTTATAAAGAGGAAATATCAAAGGACCCCAGGCCTGAAAAATAAATACAAGCAACTAAGTGTGCTGAGATGAGTAGAATAGTCTTCCTCTAGAGATGATTGCCCTTATTTGTTTATCCAAATATAAGTGATAACCCAGGAAATTGTATACATACAAACAACAGTGAATGGTCTCAACAGGTTGTGTTTATATTTCTGTGTGTGGTATATATGATATACTTACACATATACATCTGATATATATGTATATCTGATGTATATATGCACATATATATCACATAACAATTAAAGATAAAGAGTACATGAATTTGAGAAGGAGTGGTAGAGTTAGAGAAGGAAAGGAAATAGAGGGAATAATATAATTATATTTTACTAATATTTTAGTCACTTTTATGTTCCCATGGTAAGACACTTGTAGAAGACACTATGAGGTAAGACACTATAAGTCAACTTACGGAAGAAAGTTTATTGGGGTCTTTATTTACAGTTTGAGAAAATTAGAGTCTACGGCCATCCATGGGAGAGAGTATAGTAGTAGCAGGCAGGCATGGTGCTGTAGCAGAGCTGAGAGCTCACAGCTTAAGACAACCATGAGCTAGAGAGAGCACTAACTGGGAATAGCATAGACTTTTAAAAACTCAAAGTACACCTCCAATGATACTCCAATAGATCCCCTCTATTATGGCCATACTTACTAATCCTTCCCCAACAGCTCTAACAGCTGAGGACCAAGTAGTCAAATGTATGTGCTTATTGGGGGCCATTCTCATTCAAACGACCACAAATAATTATTTTTCAAAGCATGTATTTTATCACCATTACTACCCTAGCTTAAGGGGAACAGTGACATTTAGAAAGGGAGAGATCATTGTACCTCCCGAACTGGATCAGCAGGAAGCAGTTCAAGAGCAGTTACTAATATGCACCTCTTTTTATGAGAAAGGAAACTAAGATTAGCATGAAAACAAGAACCCAAGCAGTGTGGCTGAGAGCCACTCAGATTTTCAGTCTCTGATGCTCTATTGGATTAACATGTAGTGTTTGTGTACCTACATTTCAGACTTTCACTGCATCCCTTTTGGATTAAAGTCTTATAGTAGCAATTTTGTGTGTGGTCCACCATTCCATGTCAAGGACGTGAGTGGAAGATAAGTTCCCGGGCTTCTCTCACATATCTGAAAGATCCGGAAGGGAAATTATTTGAGGAGATGGCTTAAGGACCTTAGCCTTGGGCTTCATTTACTCCAGGTTGAGATCAGAAGATCCCAGACTTTAGGCTGATGCTATATTGGGATGAAAAGACATGTCTGGAGAGGGTTAATAAACTTGTGCATGTCCTGGAGGCCGAAGGACATCCAGTGGTAGGGTGCTACTAATGAATCTTCATTGATTCCTGCTATTTGATATCCATATCTTCTGTGTGGAATAAATTGAAGACTCAATTATTATTAACATACATAGACACAAAGCATGTTACTAAAGAGAGTGGGTTCTAAAACAACAGATACATTTTACCTCAGCTTATTTTACTTTCCCTCCCTAATAATTAGCCCTGTGGAAAGACAAATTATTTGTGGAAAGGACCATGGATTGGGGGCCTTCCAGCAACTATGTAAGTAAACTTGAAAACAGATCACTTATAGCCAGTGTGAGGTAAAAGCACCTACCACCATCATCAGCTTGAATGCTGCCTTATAAAAGAACTCCAGCCATATGCATGCAGCTAAAGTTAACCCCATGTTTCTGAGCCCAAAATAATGCCTGCTGAATTCTGTTGCAACAATTTTGGTTAATTTCTGATGCAGGATGAAATAATTAATTCATATTTGATTAAAGGCAATGCAAATTAAAATATACACAGCTCAGATCCTGAAACAATAATTTTCTTTCTTACATAGTTTCTCAGCCTGGATGGTTTTAAAGTCAGTAATTCTATGAGAATAATTTCAGAGTTTCTGAATAACTAGGGATGAATAGCAATACTCTACAAAAATTTATAGTTTCAGTGATAAGTGTTTAAAGGAAAGAGACTGTAGCAGCAATAATGGAGTGATAATTGAAGCTCGTGTTTATATAGGTTTTAGAGGTGACAGAGTAGTTTTACATAAATGACATTTCTGAAAAAATAACTCTATGAACTTGGGTCCTATAATTTGGTTTTAAAAGATGAATAATGTTTATGATAGAAAGTTAAACAGGACCACGTTTGTCTTTTAGGAATTGGCAAAACAGGACTTGAATATTTGTCTCCTGACTCCACATTGATCATCATTCTCATCTGTCTTGTTTTGTACAGGGATGTGAGTCTGTGGATCTAGACCTAGAAGAATTATTATCAGATGCCATGTATTATTTAGTTCTCACAAATTTAAAACACCTTTGAAATCATACTGACTTGTTTAAAAGCCAACAGGCACGTAGCTCTATTGCATAAAAGCAAAATGAGCAGGTTTTATTAAACAAAGTCAGTTTTAGACAAGCATTCACTACTACTTCAAACCAGAGTCATGATGCTTGCCTCTGATATAAAATTTGAGGGATCTCGAGTAAAGTGCTAAATAATTTGTATTTTAATAAATAAATCTTGCCTGAAGACCAGAGGCAAAGTTAAAGCCTCTAAAGGTCAGGTAATGGTGACACATACCTTTAATCCCATAATTTTGGAGACAGAGGCAGATGGATCTCTGTGAGTTCAAGGCCACCGTGGGCTACACAAGAACAATGCAGAAACAAATCCAGGTGGTGGTGGCCTTTAATCCCAGTACTAGGGAGTCAAAAATTTTTAATTCAAGCATTAGAGGGAATATAAAATGAGAGGAGAGAAAGGTTTATTCTGTTTAGTTTGCAGCTGCCCAGCCTTGGTAGAGGTAAGACTTCTCTATTGGCTTGGCTGCTTTGCTTTTCTGGTTTTTTGGTTGAACCCCAATTTCTGTCACTGGGTTTTTATTATTCAGGCTACACTCAAGATATGAATTCTGATCATATCTTTCTGTATTTCTTTATTATTTATTGCTTCTGGTTTTTTTTCTAAAATACTCAAGATCGAATTTGCCTCAACTTGCAGAAGGCATTGAAAGTAATTTCCTGTAAAGAGAGAGAATCTAAACGATTATCTTCATCATATGCACCAAAATAAAATAATATTCCATTCACAAGTTAAAATAGGCATCAGACTCAGTGATTTGTGAAGGGAGGATATAACAAAAATCAGAAAAGGCAAAAGGGGTCAGAAGGAGGATTTTAAAAAATCATTTTAAACAAGACTTAAGTTTTTAGACTCCTCTAGTTTCAGAAGACAGAAAAAATCATGTGTCTTTGCTCTATATATTTTATGCAATAAAGACCAGTTTATGTTAATTTGTTAGTAGTGGTTTTATGAAACTATAAATATAACTGATTTTCATGATAAACCAAAGGGATTTCCATAAAAAACTGGCATTTCAACACTTCTAGGGGTTTTAATTCACATTATCAAAGTTGAAGTTTACATTTATGAGATTTTAGATGCCCAGTGAAAAATCTAAAATTTTGTGATTAAGAGATTTTGTTTATATTGCAATTTTTAATGGGCAAATTCATAAAATTTTTCTTTGAATATTTTTACAAATAAGGATATTTGCATAAAAATATAGTTTTCATTTTAAGAGATCTGTTTCTCATTCTTCTTCCTCTGAAATCCTAATGTTTTCTTTACAACAGCATAATCTCTTCCAGAGGGACAAAATTTGATGTCATAAACAGCCATTATGCTTTCAAGAGAGCAATCAGCACAGGCAGTGGAAAACTCCTTTTTGTAAAACAGCTTTGTTTACAAAAGGATGTCTCAGCATTTGACATAATAGTCAAACTCTAAACCTCTTTTTTCTTTCAACATATACTCAAACATTTAACACTTCTAAAGACAATATGCACTGTAATATTAAGTGGATAACATCCTTTTAACATTGTCAAGGAATAATTTTATTTCTTGATATTCCTCAAAATTGTCCTTCCTTCAAGTGGCTAAAGAAGAATTTCTTCAACTACAATTAATTATGTTTTATTACACAGGTCCTCAGAAACTTCAAGTGATTTTACACTTTTTATTGTAGTTGTAAACATATAAATTATATTGCACTCTCTTATACATAATTTAAAAATACATATCAAATACCAGTATCTTTTTTCATACTCCAACTATACGCAAAAGAAAGTCTATAACTTTTCCATAACAAGAATGGCTTTACACCTTGGTCCCTTCACACTTTGTTGCATTTCTCCTCTGTTTTCTTCCTGCCTCTTCTGATCCCCTTCTTTGTTAAGGTATGTATAAATTTTTTGACAATGGAAACCTCATCATATGGTCAGTATCATTGAAAGCATTTGTTACTTGATGATTTGCACTTTCAACAGATACTTGGCAAGTATCTTCTAAAACAGAGTGGGAATGTCATCTTTTTCCTTAGGTATTTCTCCACTCTCAGACAGTATACATGAATCGCCTCTGAACTATCAAAACTAAACTCAACTAACTTGTTTCTCTACTTACCTCTCACTACAAGAAGTAAATTCCACAAAGCATACCTATTTAAGACACAGAAAGTGAACAATGATATTATTTAGTAATACAAGAGATGGGCAAAGGCTGCAATCAATATGGAGTGAATGTACAATAGCGTGATAAAAACGGATTATATTTAAGACTACGCCAAACTTGTGTAGAGAGCAAAAGGAATTATATCACCTAATTCCTTCACATATTACAGTTATAGGCACCTAAACAGCAGATGTATCCACCAACACAGAAATGAAACCTCACAGGTTTATCTGCACAGGGACAGCCAGATCATTTTCAGCAAAGAAGCAAGAATATACACCAAAAAATTAAAGTCTCCTCAATAAAACCATTTTGGATGAACTAAATATTCATATAAAAAATGAGATTTATAGCTCACCACATAGACAAAAATATACTGAAAATGAAGAATATGCATCCAAATAAGACCAGAAACTACTAGAGAAAACATAGGAGGAATGATTCAGGACATTGGTTTGGGTAAAGACCATCTGGACATGACCAACACAGCAGAAACAGCCAAAGGAAAAGTGAAGACATAAATGGCACTGGGGGGTTCAATATGTAAATCTAGTGCAGTAGAAACTCCCTGGAATTTACTAGGGTGAACCTAGTGAAGATGCCTAGTAGTGGGGGATATGGAGCCTGAATTGGCCATCTTCTGTAACCAGGTGAGACTTCTAGCAGTGGGTATGGGACACCAACCCAGGCACAAAACCCTGGACTTACAATTTGTCCTGCCTGCAAGATGTGTTGGGTAATGGTTGCTCAGGACTTATGCGAGTGGCCAACCAATGACTGGTCCAACTTGAGGCTCATGCCAAAAGAGAGAATCCATATTCAATACTACCTGGATGGCCAGGAACCAGAAGCTGAATGGCTCAGAGATCTAGGGTAGAATCAAACATGGCAGAAAAGAAAAATGATTCCTAATGATATTCTGCTATAGATTTGTGCCTATCCCAACCATCATCAGGGAGGATTCATGCAGCAACCAAGAAGGAGTAGATGTCAAGACCCACAGCAAACAGACAGAGCTTGGAGAACCACACAAAAGAGGGAAGGGAGGATTGTAGGATCCAGAGGGTTTGAGGTCACCACAAGAACAAGGCCTAGGAAATCAACTAAGCAGGGTTCATGGGGGCTCACAGAGATTGAATCAGTAATCACAGAGCATGAATGGGATTGCGCTAGGTCCTCTGCATATGTGCATGGCTGTGTAGCTTGGTGTTCTTGTGGAACTCCTGAAAATGGAAGTGGGAGGTATTTCTGACTCTTTCACCTACTCTTGGGACCTTTTTCCTCCTTGTCTGTTGCCTTGTCCAGCCTTGACTTGAGGATCTGTGACAAGTTTTATTGTAAATTATTAAACTGTATTTGGTTGATATCTCTGGAAGGCCTGCTTTTTTCTGAAAGAAAACAGAGGAGTAGATCTAGGGGAGAAAGAAGGGGGAAGGGAAGGAGTAGAAGGAGGGGAAACAGCAATAGGAATGTAATATATGAGAAAATAATAAAACGCTTCCAAACAACAAAGAAAATCTCCAAGAGTAAAGAGACAGTTTTCAGAATAGGAGAAAATATTTGTAAGCAAATCATCTTGTAAGAGGCTAACTTCCAGAATATATAAGGAATTCAAATGACTCAACAAAGAAAAATAATATTGCATTTAAATTTTGTCTAAATGGAGAAAATGTCTTAAAAAATGGATTTACAAATCACCAAGAAGTTTAGGAAAAGATGTTCATTGACACTAATCCTCAAGGAGAGGCAAATCATAGCTGCAATGGAATATCACCACATCTAAGTTGAACGGCTACTACCACAAAGACAATGCCTTTACAAGAATTTAACAAATTTTCTGCATCCATATAGCAAGAACGTAGACTAACAGAGAGACCTCACTGACTACAGTACAGGCCTCAAAATCTAGGAAGTGATTTACTTTATGGTACAGCAATCCCACTACTGAGTAAATAGCCATTAGAGCCCTTAATTGCCAGAGAGATACCATAAGGAGATTATCATAAATTTTCCTGCCCATGAAATAGGTGTGTCAAAGAGATATTCTCATATTTAATGCATCACTACTCACATTAATCAATTATGGAATTAACTAAAGTGTCAATTGGCAAACAAATGGTTAAGGGAAAATGGCTAATATATGCGATAGAATATTACTTGACCATACAAAGAATATTATTTTACCATTATAAGCAATATGGATAGAACACAAAGGACTCATGGCAAGAGAAAAAAGTGAGGCATGAAGGGCAAACATTGCACACACTCACTTCTGTGTAATAGAGAATAGTATCGTGGTCAGCAGAGCCTACGAAGTGTGTGCTGGAAAGAGATGGCTGAAAGCGTGGTTAATGAGTACAGGAGTGGAGTGCTGAGGATAGTAATTTGTGCTTCGGCCTGGTAGCCTAACTGTAGTTGGCGGCAACTATTTGAATACATCAAAATAACTAGTAGGGAGGATTTTTAAATGTTTCTAACAGAAGGAAACAGTAAATATCCAAGTTCGCAAGTAATGCCAGTTCCTCTGATTTGACCATTACACATAGCATGCTTTAAAATTTCACACTGTACCCCATGTCTTAGTTAAGGTTTCTATTGCTATGATGAAATACCATGACCAAAGCAACGTGGAGAGGAAAGGATTTATTTTGCTTATACTTCCAGATAACAGTCCATCACTAAGAAGTGAGGATAGGAACTCCAACAGGGCAAGAACCTGGAGGCAGAAACTGAAGCAGAGACCATGGAGGAGTACTGCTTATTGGCTTCCTCCCTATAGCTTGCTCAGCCTGCTTTTCTATAGAACACAGGACCACCAGCCCAGGGTTGCACCACCTGCAATGGACCAGACCCTCCTGCATCAACAACTAGTTAAGAAAATGCCCTACAGGCTTGCCTATGGCCTGATCATATGAAGACAATTTCTCAACTGAGGTTCCCATCTCTCAGATGACTCTAGCTTATGTCAAGCTGACATTAAAACTAGCTGACATACCTCATAAAAATATACGCAATTAACATCAATTCAAATGATAAATGTTTTTAAAAATGAAGCCTGCCCTTGGGAGTTAGAGGCAGGCAGATCTCTGTGAGTCCAAGGCCAGCCTGGTCAAAGCTACAGAGAAACCCTGTCTAGAAAAAAAATGAAGCCCAACTTGTGGTCCTAATTATAATACAGAAGTTACGAATAAATGACATTTTATGATTTTTCAGTTTCCTTCATATAAGGATAAAGGGACATTTTGTATAATATAAGTGGTATTTAAATGTCTCAGATAAGGGAAAACAATGTCATAGCTAATAGTCAAAGAATATATTAATGTACCAGATATTATTAACATTATCTAATTTAATTGTCAAAGAAAATTTTTAATAAGTAGCTTACCACAAATTCTATTTCTTAGCTAATGAAATTAATACTTGAAAAGAGGGCCACAGCTAATAATGATAGAGGACAGAAAAAGATCCTAGTTTTGTCTGTCTTCAATGATGCTATCGTAGACAACCCCATAGATGCTAGAAAATAAAAGACCTTATCCACGACCCTATATATTTTTAAAATGTCTTCATGAACATTACTTTTCAAACGTAACAAAACTAAATTTTCTAAACATGAGACATTCAAACAGCAACTTTGATAAATTAAAAAGACCCACAGGAGGTAGGAGGCAAGAAACTGTGACTTTATTTCAGTACAGAGTTATCTACACAAATATTTCCATGAGAAACATACATATGTTACTGAATGGCAAATAATACCAAAATGGGGTTACTTAACTGATGTAGCTTTATGTGATCAAAATAAATGTTTAGATTTACACTATAGTATAAATGAATATGTAGAACATGTATTTTTACTTCTAAACAACCTCTTTGTTTTCCCTTTGGCTAAAGGAGCACTTTAGCCAGTCTTTCAAGTCTCCACAAATCCACCTGGCATTTGATTATTTCTGAACAGAATTTGATGCAGAGCATCATTATTTGAAATGTAGTAGAGCCCCTCATCCATAGTTTCCCTTGCTACAGAGACATTTTCTCATGGTCAAAACCTATACCAGAAATTAAGGGAGAATCATTTCTAGAATAAACAGCTTGAAGGATTTGGAGTTCATGCTATTTTGAATAACACGCTTAAAAATCTCCCTCTATCTTTCTCCGTCTCACCTCCAAAGGTAGTCATCCCTGTGGCCATTCTGTCCGTCAGTATCCGTCACCCATGTTTTAGTCACTTGGCAACTCTTTCTGTTACTAGAATGATTGTTGCAACATTGAAACGCAGGTGTTCAAGAAAGCCCAAGGCGTACTGAATGAAGGTGTGAACTGTGAGAGCAGCGACACTGGCCATTCTTATGCACGAAAGAGCAGTTGTCAGGCGCTTTCCATACAGAGAATTGTGACAATATGGAAATAAAAATCTAACACTGAAGTCGCTACTGCCTGAAGTTAGAACAAGTCATCTCACTGTGAAATTGTAAAGATGTAAAATTAAAACCCAGGGAGTTTAGTTTTTCAAACTGGAAAAGGTATATCCACAATGCCTGCTAAGTGCTTAATAAAGACTTTTTAAGAGTATTACATCACAGGTAGAAAGCATGGGTAGAAACATGTTCTGGCAGCAATATGTTGTTATGAAAAACATAAGCCTTTGCCAGGATTAGAGGAAGAAATCCTCTGAAATGAATGATACACACCAATTGTTCCAACTTAAGTCTGCTTGCACAAATGTTGCAGTATATTTGAATTATAAAACATGCCGCTAAAATGGAGAGGGGATGCCTGTCAATGAAGAATCTTCTGGTGCTTTTCCATTGTAGTTAGAGTTTATTAAGATGAAAGGATTTCATCCAAGGCAACCTTCCAATTGCAACAAAATGGATGTTTTCTCAAGGAAGATACCTAGTAAAACTCGGAGGATGACTCATAGCATGAAATATAGAAGATGTGACTAATTCCATGTCAGTACCACAAGTCAAACTAGGAATTTAAGTATAAAACACAGAGCATAGAACCCAAGTGTCAACAAAACCAAAAATAAAAATCATCACCCATGTTTGGTAACAAAATCAGAAAACATGGGTAAAATCTAGCTTATTTGTAAAATGTTTCTATCAGTGTTTCATACTGTAAGTCCAAGGCCAGCTGGACCGGGACTGATGGAGCGTGTGATCAAACCAGACTCTCTCAATGTGGTTGACAAGGAGAGCTGACTGAGAAGCCAAGGACAATGGCACTGAGTTTTGATTCT
>LOJH01025321.1:0-13650 GCA_001685095.1 Ellobius talpinus
CTCCAATGTGGGTCTCTGTCTCTGTCTCCATCCATCGCCAGCTGAAGGTTCTCTCCAATGAATCTTCTGGTCCACTTTTCATATTATATAATCCACGGTCCCACTTCATGCTCCATGTGATTTCTATTAAAGATAGTTTTTCCTCTGACTTGTTTTAGGGCACATCACCTGATCTTTGAAGATTTTCTTTGGAGTTTGCTTCACTTAAATCCTTCAAGCAGAGAAAACTGAAAAGAGAGTGGGCTACGTAGTTCTAAGTTCTCAACTGCAAAGTTAAAATGTGCTGATGTGCTTTGTAAAAGATTGTTGCTGAAGTTTTACTTTTCAAAATGTTCCCCAGTGAACAAGACTGTAGGTGTCATAAAACAAAGGTAAAGGGAGTGTTATGGTTATAAGATGTACAGACTTCAATGGCTTGTTCCGACTACAAGCACAAAGATAAATTTGATCACATTATCCTAAACGCATTATATGGTTGAATAATATGTAGGCTTTAACTGTGTTTGGTTGGAAGTAAGTTAAGGAATTAATTAAGATAGGAGAAATATGAAAAATATATAAAAGGCAAGTGAGTTTGTTTTTAAACTGGACCCCGTTTTTTCAATATAAAGCAACTCTTTCAGGGGAACTGTTCATGCTCTCCAGCCAATGCCGAGATTATTTGACAGAATGGCTGAAGTATCCCACACTACTTATGCACAGTGGAAATGCAAAACCCAAAGAATTCATATTTTCAGGACTGTTAACACCTTCTCAAATTTCTATAATTCATTCAATTTCTGCAGAAAAACATGGCCTTTGTTTTTCTTTCTTCTAATTATATATATTGCTCACTTTGACGAATAAGTTCTCAGTATCTGAAGACCTGCAAGAATGTTGTCACCCAAAGCACATTTCCCTGCTTTCTGCACTCACCGGCATAAGAAAATAGGTGCTTTCTTCCATTTATCAATCTTTTCAGTGCTGTTCCTTAAGAAAACTGCTCCAGTCACTAAGTCTGTAGCCCTGCAGATTTGCATGTCTGCTGAATATAGTTCTAAAATGCTGGGCGATAGTTTAGCATGGCGGTGAAAGGGTTCACTCACTCAACTGTCAATAGAGCAAAGTCTCTCTGCTGAGCAAGCACCTAGGACCAGGACATAACCATCACGCAGATAACTTAAGCCAAGTCTTCCACTTTGGTTTGATCATTTAGTGTCCATTAATAGGTGTGGATATTCTTCAGGGAAATAAAAAGAAAATCACTTCAGTTCTTTTAGTGATCTTTGTAATGGTGTGCAATCCAAACCAAATGGAGTACAGTAAACCTACAATATTCCTAGGAAAACATGTGATCTCACTGAGCTGGTTACCGTATGACGGAGGGAGGGGGTCTGTGGCCAAGTGCAGTGCAGTATTTGCACAGTGGCATGCCCATGAATGGCTGCATTTTTCAGGTAGGACTGCATTTTTCAGGTATTGTTCAGACTCCAGGTGTGAATGTATAAGCCAGTTATAATTTGCATGTCTCCTTTTCTGTGTATTTCATATAATCTACAGCTCATTTAATGTAAATAATATTATAGTATACTAAATGTCTGTTTCTTATTTTTCTGCTATAAAAATTCCCTAACAAATGAGAAATTTACAAAAGAATTAATAATATTAAAAAATTGTCTGAAAAGTTCACAATTCCCTGAATATTTACTTAGACATTCACTCAATAAATGTTTATTTAGAAAACCTACCATATGGCTGGGAATTCTGCTAAGCACCGGAGATAAAACCATTAACAGAAATATCATGATTCTGCCTTCAAAAAACTGAAAGTCTGTACCATGTCTAATACATTAGCTATAACAGACTCTTAGAGTTGAACAATGCAGGTTACATTTTGTGAATAATTTTCATATACAGACCACTAGTGCAAAGAAATGCAATACAGAAAAGAAAAAAATACAAGATTACAGCAGAGGTAGAGAATAGAAAACAAATTTAAAGAAATTAATCAAAATGAGTTGGTTCTTCAAAAAGTTCAACAAAATTGACAAACTTTGTTATAATGAACACATAAAAGGAGAGAAGATGGAAATAAAATCAGAAGTAAAAGAAGGAACTGATTCCTGATTTTACAGAAATGAAATATCTTTGGTAGTCAGTGGCACACTGTAGAAGCCAAGCATTAAAAGAAATTTTGGTGTGTGCTGAAGGAAGAATTGAGGAAAGTGTGGTGCTTATAATAGAGTATCCTTTGGCAATTTGAACTAACAGATGTCCACAGGGCAATATTAACAGATCTTAAAAACATGGTGCCAAATAAATAAGTCTTGTGTCAACTAAAATACAGTACAATCCAACATTTTGAAGAAAAAAAACGCAGCCGGGCAAAGCTTAATAGGCGACATGTTCTGAGGAAAGCATTGCTAGGCAATTTTGTCATAATGTGAACATCATAGGCTACATTTACATGAACAAAGAAAGCATGGCATTGCTCCATAATGCAGTCTCGTGAGACCAACATCATATGTGCAATCTGCTTGCCATAACATCATGCAGCACATGACCATGCATTTATGATCAATATCAAAGTTATTAGAGCAGATACATGTGGAAAGAGAAAGGAGAGTGTTAATGGGGAATGAGATGAAAAAGGAATAAATACCTGAAGTATTTGATTCTGGAACCGTAGTGACTGTATAGTATGAACCCAGAAATACTATTAACCTCATTTTCTGCCCCATGATCAATTGTAAATATTGATAAGATGTGATCTCTGTGCCTATGAATGTACAGTGTGATAGAGGAAGATGACACTTATTCACATAGTAGATTAGTGCTAGAAAATAAATAAATACAATCAGACAAGTGTCATCAGGAATCCTGGAAGAAAACTGGCATTCTGGAAGAGATGGAGTTTTTAAATGGCAATGGAGAATAGTTGTATTTGATATATAGAGTAAGTTCAAATGTTACTCATTAAGAATAAACAGAAAAATCAGAATGTTTGTAGGAACTGTAAGAGGAAAAAAACATAATTAAGTTTTGTTGAAGTATCTGTGGTCTGAAGATTAGCCTTAGGGGATCTCAAGGGTGAGGCTGAGAGGCCACTGACCCCAAGGGCAGCAGAATGCCACTGTGGATTTTCCATCAAGTTAGTGACATCTCAAGGACGGAAGCCATGTGATGCTCCCAGTGTGCCTACTGAGCTGAGCTGCCAAGGCCGTTTGATTATGGGTAATGACTTTTGGGATCAAACAGGGCTTCTCAATGTCTCCTTGAACTTTCATTTGACCGACTAATGAAGGACTTAGCAGATTGAAGCCACCTCCAAGAAACAGTGCAAACAAGTCTTGAGAAATCCCTGGAGCCTAAATTAAGCTCTGGGTGTTCTCAGTTTTAGTTTTGGCAGCTTCACTAAGTTTCTGTTCCTGTTTCCACACTAAGACCTTCTTGCTTTCTTATTAGGCTTTAGATTTGCAAGCTCACCATGCATTTGTACAGTGGGTATGAAGACCCAACTTTGAACTAGGTCAACAGCTAGCAGGCCAGCTGCTGTATCAGGTCCGTGCAGGAACATAGGGTGTTAAAGAGCTGAACCTGAGCCCTGGTTTCCCTGGACCAGAAAGAAGGCTGGCTACTCAGCCCCAAGTCACAGCCACCTGGTGGCAGACCAGCTGAGCAGTACCCCTCAAGATGGCAGGGGGCTGATCTGAAGAAGCTGGGCTGCCTTGACCTGTAGACTTGATCTCATTGTTATTTTAACTCAGCCCTAAAATTTGAAAATTTGGCAAATGACAGAATGCTGAATTCATCTCAGTTATCCCAGCTTCCCTGGGTCCTTGGGTAGAAACATAAATATGAGTGCTTTCTATGGTGAACAGTTCTAAAATCCCCAATCTCACCTGTTTAATTCCCTAGAAACTGACCTCTAATATTTAAATATACCCTTCCTATGGCCTTTTTTTTTGAAAAAAAATGATTTTCTGTAGTTTAGCTTTCTTCAGTTAAACCTCTGAAACTCTTACCTGCCAATAGTAGGCTCTCCTCACCCTAGTTATAACCAAGCCAGGTATAGGAACAGAGTCTGGCATGGCAGTCCAAGTAGGTTCTAGGAAATTACAGTGCTCAGAAACTGAACCTAGTCCTTGACACTTTGTTTCGCATGTGACCATTCTCCTGACTGTGATTCTGTGAATAAACACTAAATGACTCCTCTTAGTAGGGGCAGTTCTGAGTCAAGAAATCAGTCCGTTTTAAGACAAAAGCAAAGAATGAATCTAATAACCCTTTTGCTAAATTTACCTCATTTACCAAAGTATGTTTTTAGAAAAATAATCATGTTCAATGTAGTAAATGTAATGGTCTGCTCTGTCCCTTTAAGAGACAAGCCACGGTCACTCCCCCTGTCATGTGTGTGTGTGTGTGTGTGTGTGTGTGTGTGTGTTTCTCTCTGCTCTTCCCTCTTCTCCCCTTTCCCCTCCATAACCTACTAAATAAATATCCAACCTCACTCTGCATAGTGTGCCTATCCATCTGTCTCTCATCTGCTGCGTGGCTCCCTGCCCGGGACCAGCTGCCTTCAGAGACCTACATTGCGGTCTGGTGGCGTGTCCATCTGTCTGTCTCTCCTTGTGGGACTTGCTGCCCCTCGTCGCCCACTGCAGCCACTTGGGGGAACTGCGCCATCCCTGCCTGGGACTGGCTGCTCTCAGGATCAGCGGCCCACTGCCTGCCCCTGGTTGGGGACCTGCGGCATGGTCTCATGGCCCGCTGCAGCTACTCGGGAACTTGCAGCATTTTACTTAATCCATTACAGTAAATGCAAGTGTTCATGGGGAGACTAAGGAATACATACTTTGTAGCAAGTAAAGACATCTGGGGTCAGCTAGTGTCTGACTTCAGTTTTTAAAAAGTTTATTGTGTTATTTCTTATTTATGTGTCTCTGGGATTGTGTGTGCATGTGGCTAGGTGCATGTGACTGTGGGTGCCCGGTGAGGCAGGAAGATGGTATTGGATCCCTGGAAGCTAGAGTTACAGCTCCCTGATATGGATGATGGGAACCAAACTCCTCTCTGAGCAGCTCTCTTGTCTGCTGAATCATCGATCCAGCCCCAATGCCCAATTGCTTAACACCTGCTCACAACCCTAAAGTCAATATTTTCCTAATGTCATTCCCCAGCAGGTAAGTATCAAATTAGTATGTCTTTGGGTAGATTGTGTTAGAATGCTTGCTTTTGAAAATTGCTTTTTGAGGTCCTGACTTGAGCTTCATAAACAATATTCAATGGGTTTGGCTTGGGATTTGGACAGAATTTCCAACCGTTTGTGAAATGGCCCTAAACATTCTTCTACAATTTTGTATAATATATTTATTTATGAGAACTTATGTTTTGTCACTGATTTTAATTTTTTAGTTTTAAAATCAAAATATTGGTCAATTCTGAAGAGGTTCTACATCCTATAGTATCAAAGAGTTGGCTAAGATTCACTTCTTCAAGTAAAAATAAATAAGCACATTTGTTTATGCCTTTAATAAATGACAAAATTGCACACATATGCCAAAGAATTGCTTTAACTGATTACATACAAGAAAAATGTGTCCCTAATAGATAAATACTGGGACCTAGATAACAGGAAGTGTTACCAGCTAGAGTTACTTTTAACGAGTTGTTCACTATTACCTTTCAAAAGAGTAATTTATGGAAATTTACTCCTCAAGGATTGACCATCTTTTTTCATAATCCTCCAAATGAGGGGTTATGTGAATGAAAACCTTTTCTTTCTGGCTTTCTCTACTCAGTACATGTGACAATCCTCAGTCATGAGGTGACACAGAGTAACTCAGACTGTGCATTTTAGTGCTTCTTTTTGCCATTGAATTCATGTCCTGGTCTAGAACACACATGTTGTGTAAGGTCAGTTCACCTATACCTCCACTCCACATCCAGTTAAAAGGTGAATTTTGAAAAGACTTAAACTGTTGTCCTAAAACAAATACTGTCCATGAATAATCAAATCAGTTATAATCATGTACCTTTCGTCTCAGGAGCAGTTCAGAGAACTAAGTTATCGACCGTGATGTGTTTGTAATGAATGTGGTCTGAAGTCACTCTGGAACCCTAACATGATGCTTTTGCATATGTTCATGGCTTGATTAATATATTCACATGTGTTTGGATACTATTTTACGTCATGTTGCTCACTGTTCATAGCGTGCATTTTCCTTACAGCAATGAAAACATTGCTGAAGAATTTTGTCATCTTGATAAATCAAATTCCTCATTTTTAGATATCACTGAAGTCTTATCTCCGTCTATACAGGCTTTAATTGCCAATCTGCAGAAACGTATATTTAAGTATAAATCACACAACAGAGAAACATAATAGGGTTAAAAAAATGGTCTGCTAACAGGAAAAGAATCATTCACTTTGTGGGCTGGTGAGACCATCCATTGAATAAAATCACTTGACACCAAGACAGCCAACCTGAGCTGGCCTCTAAGCACCCACAGGGTGGAAGGAGAGAACCAGGTCCCACAAATTGCCCTCTGCCCTGTATCTGCATGCTGTGACACACACGCCCCACCTGTACACGAAATAAATAGTTTATCTGAAAAACTTAGAGTCATTTTAATATAGAATACCACTTTCTAACTAAAAAGAAAAAGGGGTGGTTAATAAGAATGCAAAGAGTTTGTGCATAAATAATGTGACTCACTTGTTGACGTGTGCTACATATTTGCTAAGAAATCATAAAGCATGGGAGAAGCCATGGGCAGTGTTACACTTGTATGTTAAGAAAACGGAATGACTTGACTGGATAAGGGTCTTATTTACACGCAATGATAGAAAAGCCAGTACTGTCTATAAAAGCAAATATTTAAGGTAGATATAGAGGACTCAACTTACAAAATATACAAAAAATACCTGAGAGGTGAACCAATTCAATGAGGTGGTGAAGTAATGATAAATTCTTTGGAATGTTAATCATTATACAAAATGAAGCTGTGATTAACAAATTCAGTGTCAAGAAGAAAATGTGTGTGAGAGAGCATGTATGTGCTGGGATGCTGGCGAGAACACTGTTCTAAATTAAAAGAAACTGAGACACAAAGATAAAAGCCAGTATCTAAGACTTGTCTTTTTAAAGGAATATTGTACTATATACTATATAAAATACATTAATGACACATGAAAAAAGCTGAATGTAGTCTGGAGAATAGATAACATCACAAAACTATTCTTTTTCTTTTGGTTATGTTGATATTGTAATTATACAGCAGAACACCCTGCTTTTAGAAGCTGCCCCTGAAATTCAGGGTAGAGTGTCAGAAAGTATGCAATTCATTTTAATGTAGCATCCCTAAGCACATAGAGGTACACACATGCGCACACATGCACACATGAAAAAACTAGTGATGTTTTAATATTCAAGGCTTATGCATTAGGACGGCAGAGATGTGGTAATGTGAGCCCTGGGTTATGATTTGTTTATTGTTTTGTCTTTCAAACTTTCAACATGGTAAAATATTTACAATCAAAAGCTGGGGGAAATAAAATCATTTCTTATAAGATAGTTCTAGAATTTCTAGGAAAGAAATTCTGTTTATGGAAGATACAGAACTAAACTGAGATCGCCAGTTAAGGTGAAGAACCAGCCATCAGGAGACAAGAGGGCAAAGAGGAGTGCCAGAAGCCCTGAGTGAACCGGATGTGAGAAGGAAGCCAGCCATTCTGTACAGTTAATTCAGAATAACAAAAACGAACCCGTACTCTCTGTAAGCAAATTAGTCACTTCCAAATACAAGAAAGCAACTAATTATCCCTAAAATGTGGGCAACTGGCCTTTGATACCAGTTATCTGAATTTCTAATTTTTTGAGTTCTCAGGATGAAGACAACGCTAATCGTCTTAACCATAAACTTTTAAGTTCATAGAGGTCAGTATGTTTTTTAATTATCTTCAATGGGAAAGGTTTTCAACCTTGATATAAACCTTAGGAGAGGATTCAGGTGACGTTCAGAGCTAGCAACATCTAACAAGTTTCAAATGTGGAATGGTTTGAGTAACCATTGTACTGTCTCAGTGATGCAGCAAAGAAGTAGATTAACTTACCTGAGTAGCTGAGGGTCTCACTGAACTCGTGTCTGGGCATCTCTGTGACACTGTGGTTGGTATGCAATGCTTCCCACTGCTGCATTTTTATAGCCCAGGCTGAGACAGACTTCCAGGCAAATGCTCTACCTGTCCAAGGTAAGGGTGAAGAAACACTGGACTGAAGAATCAGTATGTCAGTGTTGTGTGATGACGGCAAATCTGCTCTCTCTATAGCTACAATTGTTGATTCAGCAGTTAACAGTGTGATCAAGAGGAAGCAGCTCATCTGGAGGCTTTCGGCAAAAGTCCATGACAACCACATGCCTTTATAATAAGGTTTGTGCATCAGCTGTACTGTCTGCTATGGCCTACATTAGCACAAAAGATTAAAAACCAAGTAATTGGTGTTAAAGAATTTCAGTTTTCCTTGTTATTATTAACTTCACAATCAGCACTCAATTATATGGAGAAAGGGGGATGGACAATAGAAGAGAGAGGTGGAAGGGGAGAAAAGATGCTTACTTTGGTTCACAGCTCTGGTCCAAGGTCAAGGGGCTGCATCTTGTGAAGGCTTTCTTGCTGGCAGCATCTAGATGGTGCAGGGTAGCATGTGTTGAGATGTGTGTGTGTGTGTGTGTGCACGTGCGCAAGCGCGCACCCTACCAATCTCTTCCTCTTTCTATAAACCTACTAGCAGTGGGTCAAAGAGTTTCTATCCACCCTAATGGTTTCATCTAACACTATTCACCTCACCAAGTCTCCACCTCCAATGGCATAATCAGATTGTTTCTGCTCTCTTACTCACAGTGCAATTGAATTTCAACATGAACTTTGACGTGGAATAAACAATACATGGAGACCCAATATATCCACCAGCTTTCAAGTTAACTTCAACAGAAGCAGCTTCTCACCTCAAACATCAAAGTCTGTTCTTTGTTCAGCTGCGCTCAGACATCGCAGGCAGATGGCAGCTTTTTAGTTTCTTCCTCCTCCTCTTTTAAAATCTGAAACACACATAAATCTAGGCCATTAAATAAGAGCATCTTTTTCTAAAAATCCCGTTAGCAATAGAAAATCATAGTCATCCATGTCTTCTCCTCTTTTGAGGGATAGAGACTGGCAGAAACAAGCACTTGGCATTAATGTGTGCATATTCTGGTCTTTCAGAAGGGAAGTTTCCAGCTGTAGACTTGACAGGAGAAGGCACCTGAAGAAAGCGTCTACTCAACAACTCACTTCTTCTACTACAAGTTGTCAGAAGTAGGCGCTGGGGAGTCATAATGAGATTATTTATCAGCAGTGAGCACGCCATTGAGTCATACAGGGAGCACCTAAAATGGACTTTCCAGAAGTTGAAAAGCTTGGTCACTGATGCAGGGAGAGGAGCTGTCCCTTAGTGGTCACCATACTTCCCAGAGGTTGATAAATGAGAAACTCAGGCAAGGAAATAAGAGTACGCATCTGAGAGAGAATACTGTTTTTCTCTTGTTTCCAAGAAGAAAGTCCCTATGTGTGCAGACCTCATGGTACAGGCACACAGAGGACAGAGTCCTTTTGGCTTCCAATAGCTCCTGTCTTCCTTTCTCTCTTTCTTACATCCCCACCATGCATACCCCACGCCTCTTGTGATCACGCACAGTTCCTGGACAGTTATTTCATTTTCTTTCAACTTTTTCCCCTGTCTTCTGAATTTTTGAGCTTTCTGTTGTCATATCTTTAAGCTCAGTTCTGCCTAATGTCGAGCTTGTGAAATGCATTCATTTTTGCTTCAATGTTCATCTCTGGCTCTTCTGCTGGGTTCCTTCTTAGGACCTTCCTTTCTGCTTACATTAACTATTTGCTTTTACGTGATAATTGATGCTTCCCATCAGAGCCTTTAGCATGTTTATTTATCATGGTTGTTTCAAGTTTTCAAGCTGCTGATCCCAATATCCCAACCAAGATGGTGATAAGTGTATGTTCTGTATCCAGGTTTGGATGTTTCGTTGTTACAGCTTAAGATTTTATGTGTGCATGCATGTATTTATATATTTTTCCTTTTAATGTGACTTGTGACTTTCTGGTTGTTGAAAGCCTGTTGTGATATATTAGAAAAACAGAAAAGAGTCCTTTAGTGTAGTGAAGGTATTGGAAAAGCTCTCTGTGGTCCACTGTGCTGTGCTATCTTCTGGTGAGTCAGTGAGCCAGTGAGCTCCCAGGCTGTGACCCTGTAATGCTTCTCAGTAACGTCCCATGTTTAGATGATCAAAATGTGTAGTGCGGGGTGTGTCCCTTCTCCTAGGAGAGGTGGGCTCTGCCAAGCCTAAATCTAGGCTCTGGTGAACTAGCTCTCCTCAGGCAGGCCTTATGAGTGCTCAGACTTATTTTAGGTTCTCTGTTGAACCACACTAGAACTTTTGTTAGCCTTGCTGTGAGAACCAATGTTTTCTAGTAAAGACTCAAGGACATAAAACTCACACAAGTGTCCTTGACCCCTTGGCATATGTAGTTCCCAAACTCATCTACACTGGTGGGTTTGTCATGTTTATGAGCCTGGCTTCCTACTCCAGTCCTGGGGTTTGCGGTTTTGTTTGTATCTAGAAAGTTGTGTTCTCCATATGTTGGTCTTCTTGTTTGTCTTCATTTGCTTTCTGTTCCTGTGATAATAAACAGCATGACCAAAAGTGATCTAGGAAGCTTGAAGTCAAACTATAGGGTTGCACATGCCAATTGCAGTGCAGCATTGAGGAATGCCAGGCAGGAACTGGGAGACAGAAACTGAAGCAGAGACCACGGAGTGTTACAATGTAGGACCACTTAAACAGGGATGGGGCTGCTCTTCTGTGTGCTGAGTTCACCCACATCAATCATTAAACAAGAAAATGCTTTACAGACTTGACCATAGGCAATTTGATGGAGGTATTTTCTGAGTTAAGGCTCCCTCTTCTCAGATGACACTAGCTTGTGTCAAATTGACAAAAAAAAAAAACTAACCAGGACACAAAGTGAGGGGGCACCTGCATAAAGTGAGTTACTCACTCAATTTTCAGTCGGTTTATCCATTTTTTGTTGAATGATGGCTTCTAAGCTCCTTACACAGTTTTTTATTTACTTGTTTTCAGGAAGGGGACCCTGGGTCTTGAGGTACATTGTGTATCAAAGCTACTGGACCCTTCCAAGGTGAGGATTGTGAGGACATAAGGTTAAACTCCAATGGTTGCTTTGGCCACAGTGCACACAGCCACCCTTCCTCTCCTGCAGGCATGGTAGGCCCCTACTGAGGGATGAGACACTGTCTGTGACTCTCTAGCTGGGATTTCTTACCTGGGAAAGAGAGTTTACATCAGAGGGGGTACTGGTGGTCATGCACCTTCCTTCTCACTCCCTTCCTACTTCCTGCCTTGGGCACCAGAGAGCCTGGCTGCAAACTGGCTGTGAAACCCCCATCCTCAAAAAAATAATCCCACCTCCGCCACAGGGGCCCCGATTTCCTCTCTCCAGAGCCCCGGGATAGTGCTGTCTGTCTGTCTGTCTTTGGCTTTAGCGACTCCACTAATAAACTGCTTGCTCCCAACAGTCCTTAGTGTTCCCTGCAAACTGTGTCTGAGACCTTTCAAATACACCAGTTTGCACTGCCTACGACGTGGTTTAGTGAACTGCTGTTTTCATTTTAGCCTTTCTGTGATGCATGTAGTGATTACTCATTGTGCCAGGGACCAGTGGTGATGAGCGCATTTTCATGCCATGCTGTATTTCACAGCTAAGTTCCGTCATGTAAAATGCATTTATATGAGACTCTTCCTTCTGAAGCTATTTCTGTGTTATTTTTCTTACATTCTTCTCTGTGTCCTGTCTGCCATTGTTGGCTTTCTTTGACCAGTGAGTCCTAGCCCTGGGCAATTAAACCTGTCCTTTGTTTCAGCTGCCTTGGAGAGCAGTTAATAAAGCAGCTGGACACTGTTATTCTCACCCTCAGCTTCCTGACCACACATAGATATAGGCCTTAAGGCACCTGGTTAGATCCTTGACACATCTAGCTATGCCCAAGTCTCATGGCGAGTGAGGTGCATCTCAATCGGGGTCTTTGGCACCCTCAGGTAGATCACAGCCACAAAGAAAGAATTTTATTAAGTTGGAAATATGAGGAATGGAATTGATTCTTCTTTGTCATGTCTATATGTTTGGTTTTCCCTGAAAGCTAATCCAGGGGCTGAGAGACGGCTCAGTGGCCATTAAGACAGATGTGCTTGTCTTGCAGATGGCACAAGTTTAGTTCCGAGTGCCCCACCAGGCAGTGCTCAGCTGCCTGAAACTCCAGTGCCAAGGGATCTGACACCATCTGCTGGCCTCCTAAGGTACCCTCGTTCACATGCACATACCCACACACATACACATAATTAAAATAAGAACTTTAAATGTACTGAAAACTAACCCAAATTGTCATGTCACAAAGAACGTTGAACAAAATTTGACTCTCATCAGCTCCTAACTCTAGGGTTTAATTATGCAGCCACAGGCTTAATGCAGGCCATTGGATCACAGAAGTTAGTGTGTGTGTGTGTGTGTGTGTGTGTGTGTGTGTGTACTTGCTAGGTATGACTTAGGAAGTTGATAAAACTCAGTATATGAGGACTGACTTGATTTACAAGGAAGTTGTTTCTAGTTGCCATACCCAGGGGCAATATTGGCTACTCCATTCAATTGAGATTCCCATTTTTTTTTCTGAGCAAACTACAACCTACACATCTTACAGTTAATTATGAAACTATGATAAAAACCACAAACAATACCAAGAACATGCAGTGTATATAAAAATAAGCTAAAAGCAATATAGGACACCATGAGTTATGAACTTAAGCTCCCAAAATCTTTTTAAAAGGTTGATTCTTGATTTGAAAACAGGAATAATTGCTCAAATCTCTTCCATGTATTATTGAACTAATCCTTAGATAAAAATTAAAGAATTGTTTTCAGACTCATAATGGTTGGTTTTTACTAGTCTGGAACAAAATCCTTGTTCACATACAAATGAATCATTATGAAAATTATTTTCTGAAAGATTGTTAAGTCAGAAGGGTTTTAAAAGTCTCTTCCAGTTTGTGAATTCCAGCACTGGTTTCTTAAAATGGGTCTGAAACAGAGGTTCTCAAGCAGTGGCAGGTACCCGAGGATCTTGTCAGAACACAGACTCTAGGCCTGGGCCCAGTGGTGGATGCCTGCAATCACAGCTCTGCAGCACTTGGGAAGCAGAAGCAGGAGGATGGTTAATGGTCAGCCGTGGATACATTGCAATTTAAAGTTTTTATGTTTAGCTTATGTTACTTGTATATATCTGTGTAACAAGTATGTGCCTTGCACCCATGGAGACCAGAATTGGGCATTGACTCCCCTAAAAATGGAATTATAAATGTTTGTGAGATGCCATGTAGGTGTTGGAAACTGAACCCGGGATATCTGCAAGAGCAGCCAGTATTCTTAACTGCTGAGCCATCTTGTGGCTATTTTGAGGGTAGTCTAGGCTACATGAGACTCTCTCTCTCTAGAAGAAAGAAGAAGAAGAAGAAGAAGAAGAAGAAGAAGAAGAAGAAGAAGAA
>LOJH01025322.1:6136-23729 GCA_001685095.1 Ellobius talpinus
TCTAAAAACAGTACGAGAATGACCTAGTTAGCATATGATATCATAACAGAAATAAAAATCTTATTCCAAAAAGTTACAGTAGCACAGTCCAAACAGATTTTAAATAAAACATGGGTTACAGAGCAGGCAATCACTAAAATCAACTACTACAGAATGCTATAGATATGATTTTTATTTGTAATCCTATATTGTGAACTATTTAATATAAGTACATGCAAGACAACTTATTTATTCATTCAGAAAAGTTTTTAATATTACTCTTCTTTCACATTTTGCCTTTAATTCCTACTAAGTACATAATCACAGGCATTCAAGAATGAATACTCTGTTGAAAAGCAAAATTTGTTTCTAGCGTTCATGTACTCCTAGCTATCAATCAAGCTGATTAATACAAACATATTGTATTTTATAAGAAAAAAAACAGGGGCTACAGAGATGGCTCAGCATTAAAAGCACTTGTTGGGGATGACCTAGGTTTGGTTCCTAGCACCAACATGGTGATTTACAACCACTCATAATTCCAGTTACAGAGGACCTGAAGTCCTCTTCTGACCTCCACAGGCATCAGAGGCACACATGTGGTAAACAGATATACACGCAGCCAAAAATTCATATATGTAAAACAAAACAAGTCTACAAACAAGTTCTTGCTATTTCAGTATCTAAGCGTAAACCAGTCCTTTTTCAAATATCTGGTTATAATGTTTGGATTTTGTCTGCTTGGCTGTTTTATGATCAACATCTGTAAGCACATCACCTCTCCATCTTACTTATAGCTTAGAGAAGTATTTTCAATCTTTTCCTCTTGATGACATTGCATTTACAACCTGTTTAAATTACAATTAAGAGGTCAAGACATTAATATTCTAATAATTACCTGTCATTTTCACAAATGCAAAACAAGGTAGAGATGGAAAAATAAGAAAGTGCAATCAACATTTTATGGACTCCACTGGTACAAGTGAAGGTTTCCTCCTAACTGTTGAAAGAACCTCATATTCAGTAGTACAGTTAAGGGTAGCCAAGGTGCAAATCTATTATCAGTCAAGATTTCTAAAAACCAGACACAACATGCTTTAAGTGGGCTCCTCGCCTATAAATCTACATCTTCTAGAACCAATTACCTAGTTACCACTTTCACTATTCATAGCAAGCATATCTGTGTTGTCAGGGACTTAATCCTATCTCAAGCTCTTTGTCATCTCTACTTTAAAGAAATTATCTCAGTATCTATCCTATGACCTATCATCTTCAGCATCAAAATAACAAGTCATGTTTAAAAGAGTCAACAATTGCCTGCCTTTTAAAATATAGGTAACAGATTATTAATTCAACCACTCCTTATTGCAGTCTATATTCATAAACAATTATAGACATTTGATAAAGGACTTAAACCCTTGGCAGGCAATATTTTCATTCATAAAAAAGTTCACCATTAATTTCCAACAGGCTTAAGAACAAACTTTAGCATTTCCCTAAATGTGTGTATATAGGAATGCATGTATGTGTATAGGCTGGCCGCCTATACAGTCAAGGATGACCTTGCACTTCCAATCCTATTGGCTCTAACTCTTAAAGAATTGCAGGCCAAGCACATCATGCTTATTTTTACTTTTAAATATAGTACTGACAATCAAATTCTGCATGTTATGCAAGCTGCCTGCATGAATCAGTACTTTTTCTCCATCACCAATTATAAGGTAAATTTATCAACAAGATCTAAACCGTCTATATAATATCTTATAAAGTGTTGATTCATTCAGGAGAAAAATCATAACTCAGTTTTCAATAACCAGTACACTACCAGACAATTTTCCCCTGGATGTTTTTCATTTACAACAGGCATACTACTAATGGAATCAGTTAGTTGGGCACCTAACATGTACTAAGCACTGTGTTCTAAACACTTCACCTATAACTATTTTTTATTTGTGTGTGTGTGTGTGCATGTGTGTGCAAGTGTGTGCACGCGTGCTGTTGATCAACAGAGGCTAGAAGAAGGAATCAGATCCTGTGGTGCTGAAGTTACAGGCAGTAGAATTGGGAACTGAATTTGGGTCCTTGGAAAAACACCAAGTACTCCACACCACCTGTCCAGGCCCTCATGTATAACGCTTTAAACACTTATTAATTACTAATACCCACCGCTCATAGATGAATAAAGATGTTGAGAAAGGTTGAAGAACAATCTTATTACTCCTTTAAAATTAAAATATCTTATGTTATCATGTCCATGTGGTCCTGTTATTTTGTATGTTTCTAATTATTTTTTAGTTAATTTATTTGCCTAAACACAATCTAAGTCCCCACTTAGAATATTCTCTTATGTCTTTCATTTTCACTTATTCCAGATTTTTCACACTCAGTTGTACCAATGGATATTGCACATTTGTAGCACATGGTACACATGAAATTATTAACTAATTGCTGCTTTGGCCTACAGATTTATAATATCCCACTTTATGATAAATAAGAACCAATTCTTCCATCTTTTTATAATCAGTACAAAGAAAAGTGTTTAAAACTTATTAATGTTGAATAAGAGTTAATTAAATAGAACTTGTTCTTGCTAGGTACATATCCATAGTTATTCTTTCAAATTTTATATAGTTTGCTCTAGAAAGAATCAACATTCCTGAATGAGAAAGAGATTATCAATCATTCTTCATGATCTCTAAGACCCTCCACACTATGGATAAGACTGCCAAAAAAATACAATTTGCTTTGACATTAGAACTTTTCATATATCTAGCATATGAACCTGTACATACATCTGAAGAATGATTTTCAGACATGTTTGAGACATCCTGAACATGTACCTGAAATACGAGACATCCTTGTAGAAAAATAACACTGCTCTAAGTCTTCAAAATGAGCAGTGAGTCGCTTTCGTCTTGATGCTAATGTGCTGTTATACCAAGGCTGTTTCTTTGTCTAAGGTGATAAGAAAAGACATTTACAACTCCATGTAATCCACATTCTTACACAGAATAGGCAAATGCTTACTTATGAACTTTCAAATGTGAGTTATATTAAAGTGAACACAAATGGTGAAAACCTGTAATTCTCAGACCTATACTTCCAATTTTTCTTTTCAAGTAAATACATGGGGGGAGTAATCCTCTCAAAGAATGATTAAGAAATAAACATGAAACATTCTTTTTAAAACAGTGATGTGAAGGTGATAGAGATCAGCTGGAAGAGTGCTTGTCTGTCATGCACAAAGCCCTGGTTTCCACTCTCTGTACCCCATAAAACTGACAGCGGTGGCCAAGGCCTGTAAACTTGGTACTTAGAAGGAAAAGGCAGGAGGATGAGTGGTTCCGAGTTAACCTTAGCTATATAGCAAGTTTAAGGATTAGCCTGGGCTACAGAAGACTGTCTCCAAAGTGTTAAAAAAAAAAGAAAAGAAAACCACCACCACCACCAAAAACAGAGAGCAATAAGGGAAAAAAAAAACAAGAAAAAAATGGGAGAGATTCATCAGCTCAATGAGATATAATATGAAAAAGATTAAATATAATTTTCTACCCCTCAACATACTTTGAAAACATTCAATTCAAATCCCTATCGTGATTGTTTTTGTTGGTTTTTTTTTGTTTTTTGTGACAGGGTTTCTCTGTAGCTTTGGAGACTATCCTGGAACTAGCTCTTGTAGACCAGGCTAGCCTCTAACTTACAGAGATCCGCCTGTCTCTGCTTCCCAGGATTATAGGCATGCCCCACCACTGCCCGATCCTATACTGATTTTGTAGGCACCAAATCTGCAACATATCCAGAAATAATTATTTCTTCTATGAACTACTCTTCTAAACCAAAACTTTATTGATTCACGTCTTTAGCCCTTATTAAGATCATAAAATGTAGCCTTTATTATTCCTGGACCCTTGTATACAAACTATTTTATTATTCTGTGATGAAGCAGGAAATATGTATGAAGCACTTTACAAGTAAGTGTACTTAAATTTACTGAGTTAGTTGCTGTTATCATGGAACACAAGAATAACAATTCATAATGAAGCACTGAATAAGAGGGAAAATGGTAAATATAAATTCCCCCCCACCAGGGACAGAGAAAAATAGTTGAATTGGTAAGATGTTTGCCGTGCAAACATGGTGATTTGTTTGATCCCCAGAACCCACTTTAAAAAGCTGTGTATAGTGGAACACACTTGGTATCCCACTGCTGGGAAGGCAGAAATAGGTGGATTGGGCTTCACTGGCCAGCCAGACTAACCTATTCAGTGAGCTCCAGGCCAACAAGAGATCCTGCCTCAAAAGAGAAAACAAAAAACTTTGGGGGTTGGTACTTCACACTTTGCCACCATGCCCTCCATGCCAGAATAGACTGTGACATCCAAATGTGAGGGAGATTGGGGTAGAGAGAAGAAACCCTCTCTAAGTTGTTTTCATTACTTATTTTGACAAAACAAGAAAACTAACTGACATTTACCAACTTTCTCCCTCATTAGAGGCAGAAAAAAACCCCTCAGATTGGTTCTTTAAAACCAAGTGGTCAGTCCTATCTATCATCACATCCATACAAGTAACATGATGCAGACCGAGTGGGCCTATTTATACACTTAGGGGTATAAACGAAGAAAAGAAAGGCGTGAATTTGAGAGCAAGGGAGGTTAATGGGACAGGTTGGAAGGAGGAAAGAAAAGGAAGAAAATTATACAACTATATTTTAATTTAAAGATTGTAAAAAAATAGAAGAAAACATCTTCAACAGGATCAGGGGCATCCACAGAAATAAAATCCCAGTATAACAGGTGATGGTTAGGAGGGAGAGGGAGAGAGCGACAGGGGGAAGTAGACGCAGGGAGGATAGAGACATTAAAACTGTGAATCAAAACTCACTTTTGTCAAACCCCAAGAAGGAGAACTAGGAAAGCCATTCAGAGGTTTTCCTGCATCACTGACTGCCTCACAAAAAACTGCTAGAATCACAATTTGAATAAAAGCCCCCTAAATTACACAACAAAAATTATTTATGGGAGAGAGAAGAATTAGCCCTAAGCAGCTGCCTGTTCAGGCTTGGGTCAATCCCATTCTCGTCAGTTGACCTTGAGTCAAAGACAGTAATTTCAGGACAAATGGGGTAACCCTTTTCATTTTACCTGCAGAACTGCCTATGTTCCCTTCTGCACATAATTTACTATGGAACACAATACTCACTTCCTTTTCTTTTGTTAAATAAATTTTTAAATTTTTTTTAAAAAGATAACACTTTTTTTCGTTATACATACCAATCCATGTTTCCACTCCCTCCTCTCCTTCCATTCCCTCCACATACCCCCCCATCCACTCTTCAGAGAGGGTAAGGCACATTTCTTTGGGGAAGGTCCTAAAGAATAACTTATCTCTGTTGACAAAACCAATAGGAACATGTCCCTACAAATTTAAATGAAAATTTCATAGGATACCCATGCAACTATCAGAAAAATAAATCATATTAAGATGACAAGATATAAAAGATAATTAGCATAAGTTATGTAAGACCTCTATATTTTAAGTACAAACATATTAGTTTCTGTTTTACAATTACATTGTAGTCCATGATAATCTCAAATTAAGTGTAATTTTAAAATGTATTTTTAAAAATAAATTTTCAATATTTAAACTTCTTAGCAATAAACATCCAAAAACATGAGCACTATAATAAAATCATCTATCAGCCCTCTCTTGGATAGTTTCTAATGTAAAGGCAGGGTCTTGATTAAATGTGTGTGTTTGTGTGTGTGTATGTGTATCAAATTTTGGGTCTTAAGCAGAGAATCTAACACTAAAAGAAAATCCCTGTCTGTCCTCACCCCCTTCAAATGTTCTTTACTGAGCTAAATAAGGTAGTACTAAACTCATAGGATAAAATGAATTGGAAAACTTTACAAAAGATTGAAGAACAAAGACTACTATGGTGGAAAACTAGGAGGGAGCTAACCTTTAAAAGATACCCTAACAAATAAATTACACTCTTCAAAAGGCCAGTGTCTTGAGGAACTATTTAACAGCTCGCAGGAAATGGAAAGATACATGACAAATAAACTTAACAGTGATTTTAAGCCGGTCCTGGACCATTAGGTAGTTTTCCCCCCTTTTTTCCACCAGGAATGGTGGTGGCTCATGCTTGTAATTCCATCATTTAGGAAGCTGAAGCTAGGGAACTGTTCTGAATATGAGGTTAGAATAAGTTATGACAGTGAGTGTCAGGACAATCTTAGTAACAGTTCTAAGACAGACACACAGAGACAGACAGACAGACACACACAGCAGTAATAAGAAAATGGCTATTCAATTTAAGCTTTAAAATACAAATCCCTCTGATTTTTAATAATTTCTTAATTTTCCTCATAATACAGAGCTATAAAAAATTCTAAAGCAAAAAAAAAACAAAACCCCAGATAATTAATAGAATGCAATACCTATATTATAGAAAGGTCAACATTTCTGGCTTTTGTTAATCATGGTAGCATTTCAAAACTTTATTTCACCTATTAAATTGTTTTTTATGTGTATAACACCTCTATAATTATAGGATAACATTCTTAAATTCTTATTTTATTATGGCTGGTCATGTTTGTTCCAGAATTTGCTAGACTACAACCCCATTTTAAAAAGGTTAGTTACATTTTATGACTTATGTGCCTGTAAGAATATATGCTGCATGTGTGCGCTGTCTATGGAGGCAAGAGAAGTGCACTAGAATCCTTACAACTGCAGGTGACAAGGTGATAAGCAGCTGTGAGCCACCTGATGTGAAATCATGGCCTCTGGAAGGGCAGCAAGTGTTCCTAATTGTTGAGCCATCTCAAGTATTATCAATCTTTATGTAGCACTTCAAATCATTTCTTTAAGGATTCCCATGTGGATAATTATCAGATCAAATATTTCTAGCAATTACCATATGTATATAGACTACCAATTCAACTTCTCCATTTTCTTCTCTGTCTACCTTTTCTCCTATAGACACAAACACAAATATGCATGCGTGACTAGGAGCACAAATGTAGTCATGCAAAAATAAGGATACAGTCATATTATACGTAACAATGCTTTGAAACATAATGGCTGGTTCCACAGTGCTAACAGCAGAAGAGGTTCAACTGTCATACTCCTGCTAACAAACTCCCATATCTGAGCACTGCTGACTAGTAACAACCTCTTGTGTTGTCAGCTGTACAAGTGTATGCCATAGGTAACTGTGTACAGTATGCAACATTAATAATGACAGTAGAAAATAGAACTCCCAGGGAGGAAAAGCCATACTTATTTCGAAGACTGACTAATTGGAATTTTATGACAGCAGTGCTGCGGAGTGCCTTCCGCTCCTTCAGCCAATAGCTGCTGAGTTACCAGCCCACTGGGGCGTGGTCTATTTTTCTTTAAAATAGAGCAGCAGACCTCTGCTCGCTCTCTTGCTTTCTGCTCTTGCTCCAGCCACTGGACTCCTTTCCTGGCTGTCGGTGTTCTGTAAGTTTTTCCCCTCAAATAAATGCCCCTTTAAATCCAAACTGGTGTGGGATTGTTTCACGCATTACAGTAGAAAGTTGAAACTCAGCAAATTTAGAGTCAAAATTATCTTGGACTATTTTCATTTAGCCATTTTAATAGCCATTTAGTGTTCACCTACAGTATGATGCTTAGAACACTTTCCATCATCAGGCATACCTTAGAATGCATAAACTTAGCAGATGTCAGGCTATCTCCAAGCCCAAAGCCCAACAGCAGCTGAAAACTATTAGCAGAGGTTTTTTGGATTTGTCACCATAACTGATCTGATGTCCTATTTATGTTACTCAGTAAGTGCATCGATTCATGACATTCTTCTGTGACATAAAGTCTGTATAACTACTTCACAGGAACAGGGCATGGTCATTCATATTTGGCACAGAATCAATTTTCTCCTATTCCCTCTGCTCTAAGAAATGTTTCGGTTAGGCATGCATGGTGGCTCATGCCTTTAATACCAGCAGCACCTAGAAGGCAGAAGCAAGTTGGTCTTTGTTAGTTTGAGTCTGCCTGGTCTATGCCCTGAGTTCAAGATCAGCTGGAGCCATATAATGAGACCCTGTCTCAAAACCAATTAATAATAATAATAATAATATTTCATGCTGACAGCATTAAACAAGTCTGCTCTTAGAATATACTTGTAGTCCACCACACATTTTGTTAGTTTGGATTATGCATTCTTACTTGTAGACAGTAAGCTAACTATAAAATGCTCTGCTGAAAAGCAGGTTCATCATCTTGTTTTTATAGGCAAGTGACTGTATTAGATAAAGTGCAGTGACTGACCTGCAACACTGAGTTTGTCTAACTATATTCATGATGTTCATACAGAAACTATCAACTAATGATGTGATTCTCAGAATGTACCCTCATCTCAAATGATTCCTAATTGGGTTTCTCATTCTGAACTCTCTGATGTCAGTAGGAACTACTGCAGGACTTCTTCGGCACCATGTATTAGTCGAGATTTTCTCTCTTCTTTAGGAAATTCAGACTCATAGCAGATGACATGAACATAGGCATTTTTTATCTCTTTAATCACGTTGTTTCGCAAAATGTTTAACCCTATTTATTAAAAAAACTATCAATATCCGAGTTGCTTCTTTTCTTTCTTAACATTTTATAGCAAGTAAGATATTTTATACAACATACTGAAGATGTTTCCAGTATGGGTCTACATTTTGTGTTTCTAGATTTTGTATGCTGACATATTTCACTATTTCTATTTAAACAACTATGTATTTGATCTGGATTCTTATTAAGTACATACAAGTAAATACAAGACATGTTTCTATCAAATGTTTTCCTAGTTATTAAATCAACATATATTTGATCTTTCTTTATGCACTACTTCATAAATTCCTTCAGCACAGATTATTAATGATATTTCCATTAGATTGTTATTTTTTGTTTTGCTCCTTTAGCAACAGTATTCTTTTATGTTGACTGGGTAAGTACTCTCTTCATATTAACCACAGAATCATTCATTTTTATCAACGACTTTTAAAGTCAATTGATCACATTCTCTGTACACAAATGAAATTATTACTGGGAATTTGCTAGAAGAAACCAATTAAATTAATAATTAAGGCCATTAATCTATCTAAATTGTCTTGACTGTTTACTTATTTTAATATTATATGCATTTTAAAAATTATGCACCTACGAGTGCTGCTCTTACTCATGCTAATCTGCACTGACTTAATTTATCCTGGATCACGATAACTAATTTCAACTTAACATATGTGGGTCCTTCTTACAAAATCTGGGTTTTGTACTTATACAATATTGTAGACTCCTTCAGTATACACATAATTTTTTAAATCAATAAATAAAGACAATGACTACCCTTTTTGGTATTTTTATCTTAAATTATTCTATGATTCAGAGTACTCACAGAAATCTAGTTTGTCTTCAAATTACACCAGTACATTCTATCTGAGATTCTAATTATGGAGTGCAGAAGGCACGATATATCCTGTTTGGAATCAATTCATTTTGCTAAGTTTTCCAACGACAAAATAAATGAAATGACCTTTTAATGAAGAACAGTAAGTATGCAAAGCGTTTATACTTATAAAACCATGTCCACAGTACTCAATGTTATACACACTCCTGACTTCATTCTCTACTTGTCACTCTTCTATTCATTCCTCTCCAACTAATCCTCAGGACCAGACATGGTTCTATTAAATAGTTTATCTGTTGCTCCTGCAGTTAGAGCTTAGACCCAAAGACAGTGAGATAACTTACTCTCTCACTTCCTTTCCAGTCAGAAGACATCTTTATTTATCTTATTATTGTTTTACCAACTAAATTACAAACTTGCTTAATATAGTAATTTTTGTGTTTTGGTTTTGCTCAATGATGTGTCTTCAGAACCTATGATAGGGCTTTATAAATACCAGGTACTTAAAAATACAAACAAATAAAAAACAATGATTGAATGAGTGATTCTTTAACTGTACACGATCTGAATCATATGCCTGGTTTAAAACCTCAGTTTTCTCTTCTTACTTAGCTACATTTTCTTGGTCAATCTCTTTAGATGTTCTATGTACCAGTTTATTTCTTAAAAAATGCAAGGTAGTATTTTAAATTACAGTATTACTAGCTGGGAAGTAGCCACGAAAATTATGAAATAAATCTTACCTAATTATTTCCTTTAGTTTCTAACAGCATTTCCCTCACATTCATTCTAATTCTTTATAACACTGCACAAGATACAGTTGACCCTTCACATTATCAAGTTCTGCACCTACAGATAGAAAATAGTTTGAAAAACGAAAATCTATACTGAACATGTGCGGACCTTGTTAAAAACAAAAAGATTATTCCCTAAACAATATACTCCAGTAACTAATAACAAAGTTTTTTACATTGTAGTAACTATTACAACTAAGTAATCTAAAGATGGTCCAAAGTATATGGGTTGATATACATAAGCACACATTACACTATTTTACAAAAGGGACTTGAACATTCAGACTTTTGCTACCACAGAAAGAAAGTATGTGTATGGAAAGAACTCTGGCAGGTGCTATTTTGGGGGAAGAACAGTATACCCTAAGTTTCTCCTTAAGTTCTACTTTGGTGTATACTATGTTTTGTTTTTGCTATACTCCTTAGCTCATATTTGCTAAACTTATGCTCATCTCTTTTTTTGGATACTTTTGTATCAACTTATTTTAGTTTTGTTTCATACACTGTTATAACTAAAGTGGAAGGCCAAGAGCAGTGGCTCATACCTGTAATCCCAGCACTCAGGAAGCTGAGAAAAAAATTATTTCAAGGGTGAAAACAGTATAAGATCCATGGACAATTATGCCTCAAACACCACTAACAAGAAAATGAAAGGTGAGAATTGAGAATTCATTAATTCCAGTCTATGAAACTCCAGTAGGATTTATTCCCCAATAGTTGCCCTATCTTCTTACAGGCTGGATTCTGCAGCAAAGCTGTAGGACTAGAGTCATGTAAGCCTTTCGAAACCAAAGTGCCAAATACTGACATGGAGTTGTCATATCCACTTTTTTTCCCTGTTGGGTTTCAGTCTTGCTTTGCTCCATTCTTTTCTCATTATGTCCTTACCCTTCTCTAATGCAATGGGAATGTATACTCTGTGTAATTGTCTATAAGATGTATATAATTTGTGGGGTTTGCTTTTTGTTTTAATTTTACAAGGGGTCACAGCTGAAGAGATTGACTTTAGTCTCAGACTTCTGAACAATCTTGAGACTGTTAAAGACTACAGGGAGAGACAGAATATGATAGTTTCAATGGGAAATATTCACTATAACCTCTTATCTGTATGCTTGGGTCCCAGGTTGGTAGATCTGTTTGGGAAAGTTTGGAACATTTAGGAGGTGAGGCTTTGATAGAACATGGATGCCAGTGGTGGTATGTTTTATAGCTTGAGCCCACATTCTCTGGACAGATGAAAAATAATCTCTCTGCTTCCTGACTGGCAGGCTATCTGCACTACAATAAACTATCCCCCTAAATATAAGCTAAAATAAATCCTGTCCTCCTCAAAGTCACTTCAACAGGACTTTTTGTGGGTAAAGGCTGGAAAGATACTAATGCAATGCCTCAGGGTACCAGAAGGCTTTTGACTACATACCAGTAAGGATATAAAATTAATAAAGTCATAAAAATTCTCAACTTATCCAAGGTATTTTACATCCAGATAAATTATAAACTCAAAATATTGTAAAAATGCATTTAATACTTCTAGCCTACTAAAAGCAAAATTTAGCAAAAACAATCCAATAGACTACTTCCTGTTCACCTTACTGACTGCCTAAAAGGGAGCTGTGGTCTGCTGACTTAGCCCAGTGCCACTGGAGACTACTATAACACTATATTCGCTTGCCTAGAAAGGATCACATCACAAGATTCTGAGAATGGTTTTTAACTGATTGTACACTAATTTTAAGCCATCACACAGATTTAAAAGTGGCAACCATCAAAAGTGAAGAATAGCTACTTTACTCATTTTCTTCTTCTATTAGATTCTGATTTATCTTTTTCCTAGTTCATGGAATTTGACAGAAAATCCAAAATAGTGCTATAACATAGTATAATGAAAACATTTTCTTTTTTCCGCCCATCTAAACTTTTCACATTCCTCCAATCACAGACATGCAAAATTCTACTGCCAAAAGAAAGTAATAGTTGGCTTAGAAGAGTGTCAAAAACAATCTATAGGATTAAGACTCACATAAAATGTATAGGAGCATTCAAGAAAGTTGAATTTTACTCAGAATCAGAGTAAAACTATTATGTGGGATAAATTCTCTCATAATAAATCTTAATCTATTCAGAAGTGGAGCTGGGGTATAATATAATAGCTAAAAACTTTCTTGCTTAAGTCAGCATGCAAGATGCCCTGGGTTCAAGCCCAAGTACCACAAGCAAGCAAGCAAATAAACAAAAAGTCAGAAGAGGAGCAAAGAAGAGTACAGTGAGGTGCACTGGGTGAAAGGCAGCAGCCATTTACACTAATCTGGATGGCGTGTGAAGCAGCAGTCGTTCACACTACTTAGGAAATGTACTGCTTGTTATTTTCTGTTTTCTGCAAGCAACCGTAAGCAACTCTGTTTGTTTGACTTTATTAAAGATATAGGACAGCTTTGTCTGATATTTAGCCTGTGAAATTATATTCAAAAGGAAAGCATTAAAGCCTTGCTACAAACACTAAACCAGTTAGTGCCCAGACTCAGGATCGGCTTTCCTTAATCAAATTGTTATAGTTTTTGTGGCTTTAAAAATTCTACTAACATATCTTATATATTATAAAAAAACCCAAGTCAAATGTTTTAATAGCTATAAAGAGATACAAGTCACTCTATGAACTTAATATAATAAAAGAAGTATTATTACTATATTTTTTAAAAAGTTAAGGTGCTACAAGAGTTTAGCAGTAGCACGCTTGCAAAACAGGCACACAGTACTGGATGCAATTTCATTAGTGTCAAAACAGAACAAAAAGTGTTTAACAACACAGGTCAATGCAAGATTGCAAAGGAAGATGATAACAGATGTACCAAGTAGTTTCAAAATTATGAAACAGGTAATTATCCAAGTACTCAGGAAGAGAATGAACCCCGAAAGCTCTATGTTCCGAGAGTTTTCATTTACGAAAGATAACGTTTCTACATAAATATATAAATTAGTCAGCATTAAAAACTTTGTTTTAAAAAACACTTTCTCTACAAATACTAGATCTAAATAGCATACTATTAATGCTCACTTCGTGAATTTTACAATTATATTATGATTACAAAAGACAGCATCTTTGTTTTCAAAGAAACATACACTGAATAATCATAGTTAATATATGTCTATACTTTAACCCAGGAAGGAAAAACTACAAAATATATCTGAAATAAAATTAAATCCTTTAGAGAGGAAGAGCAGCATATGCAGGTAAAAAGAAGATACCTGAGATGTGAGAAGATTTTTAGTGTTTGGAAAACTATGTGAATTACATAAAGGAGTTCTTTTAAGTAGTCTTTCTTCTTTTCCCTGAATCTGAAATTATTTGAATATTTAGGGTTTTTTTTAAAAAAAATACTTAGAACTTAAAAACTAAGGATAGCAAATATCACCCCCCAGTCAAAGATGGAAAGAATAAAAGTTAAAAGAATCATACAATTAATTGGTAAAGATGGGGCTACTGTTTATTTTATTCAAACCTCTAGTCTACATAACTATAAGAAATGCTTAATGATTTAATATAATGCTATACAATGAATCAATAATTCTACCTTTCCTATCCCTGAGACAAAAAAATGCCTGACAATATTTTCTTCTTCTTAAGGTCTGACATTAACCCCACAACATTAAAAACAGCTCCAGGACAGAAAAACCCTGTCTCAAAAACAGAAAAAAAAAATTAAGTCTTACTAAAAGGGGTATGCCATTATCCAAGAATATTTCAGTAAACTCACCTATTATTTTACAAACTAATACAATGTATTACTTTACAATTTTACCACTCATAGTACCACCAAAACATATTGTCAAATGTAACTTACCTGAGAAGTCCCACTGAAACCTGAAGGTTGGCTGTATTCTGTAGAATCAATAATACTACTGCAAAAGGAAGAAAGAACAATATAACCAGTATTTACATTATTTTAGTAACAGAAAAAGTTGATCTAAAAAGTATCATTTATAAACCCATTTATTTATAATTTTAAATAAACATCTATTACCAATCATTTAATTAGACATCAAAGGGCCCATTAACATTTACTCCTCCCAGTTCTTCAAACATACGTGTCAAGAAAGGTTATGAAATGGGAAAAAAATATGGCCACTGTACACATCTGTATACATACTATTTACTTCCATTTCCAAATAGGTTAGTAAGGCTTGTAACTTTAAGGAAAAGAGGATTTACAATACTGGGAAAACATTAGCATGCACTTGACGGCAACAGTTAACAAGCCCTGTTATGGCACTCAGTGGCCATGTGCTCTTGAGCCATTGCAATCACTCAGTTTCCTCACTGCCAAATGAGGCGAATGAGGGCTACCTATCTCTACATAAATTTCCAGCCCCCAAATGGCATGACAAAACCTGGTAAAAGAAAACTATCAAAGGCATAAAATAAATGTAAAGTGACAGAAGTCTTTCTCAAAATCCCAAACCCATATGATACTAGTTTCCTCTGTCCTAGATAGATACAGCCTGGTTTCTATGTTGTTTTTCATGTGGTTACACCTTCTCCTATTTAACTCTAAGACAACCTTTAGGAACTCAGGCTAGTTTCTTATTTTCTTTATCTATTTCATTGCTATTGTTTCTCTGCCATCTTTAAACAAAATAGGCTTATATAAAAACTCCAAAGAATTGAAAGGTACTCAAGCACTACAGCTCATAAATGCCTTGAGTCCCAGAACAGGGAAAGTTAAGTGGAGACACGAGTATTGGCTTACACAAAAATCATAAGTTACTTTATCATTGAAATAACCTAAAGGTTCTGAGAGGTACTTTTGGAGTTTGGATTTTTAATTAAACAGCAAATAACTTGACTCTGGGAAGGCAATTCTTATCTGATTAGCAGTTTCTACATCTATTAAAGATGACAACATGAGACAGAAGTGTGAAACTGAAATGTAGCATTATATACAATATTAAAATACAGCAAACAATTGCTAAAATGAAATACAAAAATTAGCATAAATCCTCACATTTTTAGAAATATGATGAATCATATAGAATATCCGTATGATTTTTCAAAACTATACACTCCTACTGTCTACATAGGTCTCAGTTCATTATATTCCGGGCTATTTCTTTAGCAAAGTTCAGTCACACAGCCAAAAATCTTTATTGACAATATCAAGAATATATGGACTCTTGGTATCAGATAAGCAATTAAGGACTTCAATGAACACCAGATAAACTCAGCAGATTTTAGTTACAGACACACACACGCACACATATAACTATAATAATTTTTTTAAAGGCCATGAATTTGAGAGGGAGTGAAATAATGGGAAAGGCTGGAGAAGGAGTACATGAGGGGAGTTGGAGGTAGGAAAAAAGGGAATTACAGAATTATATTCTAGCTAAATCATGAACTTGTCAAATCGCTTTCTTCTAATGGAATATAATTAATGTGTGCATTCCCTGTAGCCATGGATTTTTGTGTGTGTGTGTGTGTGTGTAGGAGGGATCACATGCTATTTTTGGTTTCTTCATATAGGTACTAATAGCTGAGAAATACATACAGGTACTAACAGCTGGAAGCCTGTATTAAACATGTTTTCTTTACTAATGAAGCAATCCCTACCATTTCTATATCACTAATAAAATACACAGCTGTGGGGCTGAGGAGATAATTCAGTGGGTAAAGTACCTGCTGCTGTGCACACACCACACAGCTACAATCCCACACCCTTCCACACACAAGAAGTACTGACCTCGGGACATTACCATTTATAGAAAGTTTGGACAATGTGCCATATTGTTAAGTACTTTATAATTTATAAATGAAGAGTAAGAAAAAAAATCCTTTATTAATCTACCTATTCAATCAACAAATATAGGCCAAAATAAATTGCCACCTAATGTGAATTGGAATTATCAACTACTTTATGTAAATACTAAAACTTTCAATAGTTAAAAAACTAATAAGGACATTAAAAATGGCATGGGAGAAATGTTCAGAATGGTAACTAAAAGCAAACTATGAATAAACTGTTTTAATTAAGTTGAGAAAAATACAATGGTGATTCCTAATGTTTCTGCTGGTGAGAACGAGAAAATTAAATAAAAATATAAATAAAAACAACGGGGGCCTGGGAGTGAAACTCAGCAGTACAGTAGCCGTTGACTAGCAAAACATGTGAGGAACTAGATTCAGTCCTAGGAATCAAGGTATGTGGAGGAAAAAGTACAAATAGATTCAGTTAAATAGTAACTAGGAGCCACAGAACTATAATAACAATCTGTTTCAAAAAGCAAGAAAGACTTTTTTCCCATAAACAATTTTACAATAATAAATAAGTAGCTAAAATAAAACAACATTTCATTTCTGTTGAACATAATAGATATACTAATTTTAGACTAGTCTGTTGTTTGGAAAAATAGCTTACATTTAAATGATTAGAATATATATCAGCTAGCTAAATTATAGTATTGTTAAATCTAAAAGGCTAAAACATAAGAAAACACTGGATTTTAAAATAAACAATGGGAACAAATCAAAACATGGCAAAAATGCATGTAAAATTAGACCACTACCAATGATACACGTGTGTGTTAATTATGATATAGAAATAAAGTTTTTATATTTATTTATTCTTAATAAATCTTAGGGAGCTATAAAAACTTTATGATATGATCACTGAACCATTTCCTTGTAACAAATAAATTGACATAAATATTTTAAATACTTTTAATATCAAATAGTAAATCTCATTTACTGACAGCAAAATTCTCACAGACTGAAATTAGCAGACACCTCCAAAGATAATAAAACTATTTTCATATTCATGTATTTTCATCATTTTACAAACTCTTGTACATTAAAATTTAATACAAGCAGCAAACAAATCACTCCAAATAATGGAACTACACTGTCAACTGCAGCAACAGAAGCAACTAACATCTACTGTTCCCTATGTCCAGACATTACTCTCCTCACTTCCAGTGTGCTATCACATCCCATCAGTCGACTTAGTATTATCCTATCTATAAAATGAATAAGGCATACACACTAAACTTGCTAATGGGTAATTTACAGAGACAAAATGTGAATCTAAAGCATATTTCTAAAATAGATACACTAAAATTGCCAAAATGATCTGTCTTTGGAAAAGTCACTGCTTGGTCATTTTGAATACAAAGTTTCTCCTAACTTCTTATTGTTTTAAACACAGCTCTTGGTATGGTTTGCACAGTCCTCTTTATAGTCTTTGAAGTAAGAATACCTGAATTAGGATGTCAGCTGTATACGAACTGTGATGCTGGGAAGAAAATTTCCTGTTCTTGTTGACTATAAAATGGATTAAATGGGGGCTGGAGAGATGGCTCAGTGGTTAAGAGCATTGCCTGCTCTTCC
>LOJH01025323.1:0-17482 GCA_001685095.1 Ellobius talpinus
TTATAACTTATATTAGCCCATTATTCTTATCTGTGTTAGCCACGTGACTCGGTACCTTATTTGTCGGGGGAATCATGTCTTGCTTCTTCTGTGGCTGGGCCAGGACTGCAGAGGAATGGGCTTCCTTCTTCCCAGAATTTTCCTGTTCTCCTTGATCCACCTCTACTTCCTGTCTGGTTGTCTCACCTATATTTCCTGCCTGGCTACTGACCAATCAGTGTTTATTTAAAATATATTTGACAGAATACAGACAATTGTCCCACACCACAAGTGGCTTCTGGAAACAGAATTCTGCACTTTGATTCCTGAGCTATCTCTCCAGTCTGTGAGCTAACATTTCTATTGTATAGTTCTTTTATTTTGAAATAGAGCTTTTAAGAACACGTACCTCAAAGAGAAGCTACCCAGACCAAATGTGTCCAAATCTGCTTGATGTTATAACCCATGCTAGGCATGCATTATTCATGTTTAGCAAATGATTATACTTATCAGCTGCCACGCCCACTTCCTTCTGATCTGTTGCAGGAGTTCCTTTCTTTGCTTGTGGGAATAAATGCCAACACACACAGGATAGGCCAAGCACACTTCCCCATTAAGACATGAAGCTTTGCTATTTATTCATGGGATATTCAGATGCCTTTCCTTCCATTGTCTGTTAATCTGTGGCCTGACTTAATCTTGTTGGTGGATAATTCCTTGAACATGGACACTACCCACAAGTGGCTGGTTTAAATGGTGACTCGGTGATTTAGAATGGCTGACTTACTTATTCAGTGGATGAGTAGCCACCTTACTCTGAATCCAGTCATCTCATAGATTCATCTCTAATTTTGGTTCATATCCCACTGACTCTAGTAGGATCTTCATTTATCACTTCCCCTCACTAATATCCCTGGACAGATTCACCAACTCCCACAATATCTTCTCTCTCTTCCTTTTCCTGCCCCCACTCCACAACATACATATTTTCACATTCACACTGGCATCTAACTTTGCCCTTGACTTTCATTTTAAGTCAAATCAAATCAATTTGATAAGCCTTAAATAATTAATTACAAATAAAATATAGGTGTTGTTGTCACAATCCCTTCATTCACTTTCCCAAGCGATTAAGACTGTGGCTTTGTTCAGCAGAACTCCCACCCCAACTCACAAGCCTGTGTCTTTTTACATGACAGTATTTGTCTTCTCTTCTGCTGTTGGTTTGGTTCTCATTCAAAGCGCCTCTGCTCAGAGGTGTGACGGCTTGCAATCTTCACTACATCTGATTCTTCCATACCCAGAGAGCAAGGAAGCAAGGGAGGTGGTGTGACTAACTAGCCAACCCTCTCACCACTTCCCGCCTTTGAGGTCTTTTCAGTCTGTTCGTCTGGATGGAGATGACATACAGGAAATATTTACAAAATAGTACAAGCCAGTCAGCAGATAAAACTTCCTGAGCCGAAGCTACTGCTCACAAAATTTGGAATGTCTCAAAACTTTCTCAATCCAAGGCAACTCTGTGTAAGAAAAGTAAAGAGCTTTATATTGGGATGTCCTTTTGGATGGACATTTTAAGAATCAGTACATATTCGTAGCACTGAACAACACATTTTATTATGAGGCTTACATGCATGCTTTTCCTATGCTAGATCACATTTGCCCTTCTCAAGGTCTGCTGGTAATTTTTCTCTTTTTCTCTCCCTAAATACCACCTCCTTGCTTTCCTATCTTATTATTTTTAATGTGGTTTCACATGGTTCACAGCTCGGTAGACTGATGACAGATTTGCTTTCCTGGTGGTGTTCCCAGAACCTTCCACCACAATTAAAGCTGGCCAATAGGGGTGAAACTTGCAGGTTGATATCAGCTTGACTTAGCCCTATCCTATGACTCAAGGATATGGTATCTTCATCGATACAGTCTTCCCACCAAGTTCTGGGCAGTGAAACAAGAGCGATGGCCACAGTCTTTAATATCTGGGATGGTTCACAGGACCCTTTTTATCTATGAATATGCATATATTTTCAAACATCTCTGCAGTAGTAGGTCCCCATATGGCATTTTCAAGTTTCTTTAATATGCTTTCCTTTCCTATACTCTTTCATCTACCCTTGCCACCCCTGCCAACTCCTTCATCCCTTCTTGTTCCAATATTCCCGGTTCGCCCTTCTTAGAATTTGCATTCTGTTCCCCTTTCCTTGAATTCCCCCCTTTAATCGCTCTTCTGTTGATGGACACATGGGTCAGTTCTACAGTTCATCTATAGTGAATATTGCTGCAGTAGACGTGGGCATGTGTCTTCAATGTGTTATTTTCAGAGGCTCTTGTTTCCATTGTTAAATTTACACAAAGACCAGGAACTTGTGGCTTTCTCCATCACTTGTGTTCTTGTGGTTCTGAGAATTATTAGCCAGAGGACAGTGAGCATCACTGAAGGACAGAAAATGACTTCACCCTGAGGGGACCCAGCTCAGGCCTCAGTCTGCACACTTCCTCCTTCGGGCTCTGAACCTCTAGGTAACCCAGTTAGGAAACTGCTTTCTTAAGCCAGAACTGCAGCTGGGGTCCAATTTTTCTTCCTATTCAAAGAAACCAGTTTTCTTCCCTCTTTGCCAGCTCCACCCCTCTGGGGAGTCACAGCAGTAGATTGGTTATGCTAAACACTGCACCTTAGGGGTTCGATTTTGATGTTTTGCACAGTGACCCAGCCATTTATATTGTTGCGATAGACTCTTCTTGAGACTTCACCAAGTCATTTAATTCTGTTTTAAATCATACCTCTGGATAATTTGTATCTGTGATATTTCCACTGCTCTCTTGGATTCCCTGGGAGTGCTTTGCAATGCAGGAATGTCAAGTGCTTGCCCTTTTTCTGTCTTTTGCTTTACTCACCCCAAAGACTAATAATGTAGAACTAAACATTCATACTAGAAAATGTTTGTCTTGATTGCATATACTCTTTAGAATCATAAAACTGATAGGGATATGATTTTAGGCAAGTCCAAAGAACGTGACATTTATGTTTTTGTCCTTTAGTCTCTAGACCTGTGGAAAGCAAGTTATGTTTGGGACCTGCCCCCTCAGCCTCCCAGCTCTGCAATGTCCCTTGCTCGACAGCCTGCATTGTATCTTCCTGGTCTTCCTGGGGTCCGTGTGTTCATGAAAACTGCCACGATCCTCAGGGGAAGAAAGGTGAGTGCGTGCTTCATTCACTTCCAATGTCCACATCTGTTCTGCAGCAGACTAAGCCAGCTAAAGACAGCATTTGTTTGTATTTAGATAACTGACTCAGGCCTGGCAGCATTTAGTTCTTAGGGAGGCAGCTAAGGACATTCCTGTGGAGCACAGACTCTAACCTTGATTGACTTTCATATTAAACTCATAGCTGAGTAAGGGACTGTTGCTTAGTTGGAAATAATGTTGGTCCTACTGACACAGCCTAGTTGGCAGAGTGCTAGCTTAGCATGCACAAAGCCCTGGATTCAACTTGCAATACCACATCAAACCAGGCTGGCTGGTGTATACCTTTAACTGAGGTAGTAAGACATAAGGATTAAAATTTGCAGGTCATTCTTGGCTATATACTAAATTTGAAGCTAACCTGGTCTATATGAGATCCTGTCTCAAGTAAAATTTAAAAAAATTCTAACTTAATTTTTCATATAAGTGATGGCTACACTGAAGTTCTTAAACAAGATTCATGTAATCACATGAGAAACCAACTAATTTGTTATTGCTTTATTTTCAGATTTGTAAATTTAGCATTTGTTCTTATATTTTATATTGTAATAAAGGACACTCTATACGTGTGCACATATTGGTTAGTGTTTAGTGTCCGCAGACTTAAAGTAGCATCTTCAAGTTTTTTTGATTTAGTTAGTCATTGTAATCCTGTTTTCTTCATTTTGTATTTAAATTTTCCATCCCCACCCCCAAAAGTCCAGAGGCATCTTGCCATCCATCACTGACCTTTTAGTTTCCATGAGTGTCTTTCTCCTTGTACGTTGTGCTAAGTGGAAATATTCCTTGAAAAATAAGATCCTATGGCTTCCCAGATGGTAGGTTGTGTTTGCTCGGCTATAATCTTACTTAGCATACAGAGAAACAACACATGGCTGACTGTTGCCTGCAGCGACCCTGTGTCTCCTGTCTGTGCAAGGCAATGCCATACCGACTAGAATCTCACATGACTGTCATCTGTGGCTTGCTCCAGGCACACACATGCCCATATTCATGAATCAGGCTTACAGGGACTTCATTTGCTCTGACTCTCATTGTAAGGGAGAAGAGGAATATTGGTATTGAATCTGGAATTGTAAGGGAGAAGAGGAATTGGTATTGAACACAGAGATGCTAACTTTGATTTTTTTTCATCAACTTATAGAAACCAGTGTCTGAACAGATCCTGGCAGGCTAACTAATCCCCTGTATAACATGAATGTTTTCACAAGTTCATGTGTTTGAACACTGCCATCACAGCTGGGAGTGGTGTTTCTGGGTATTGTAGAACCTTGGAGGTGAGAGAAATAGCTAGGAGAGATGAGTAACTGGGATGTATATTTGAGGGTTCTAGATCTGTCACACTTCTGATTCTACTTCCTACTTCCTCTCTTCTAAGATGTGAACTAACCAGTCCTCGAGGTTTAACTACCATGGATGGAGCTTTTCAGCCACCATGTTTTCCCTGATGTGTTGTGCTGTTTCCTCTGAAACTGTGAGGTCAAGTAAACATTTCCTCCCTTTGACAAGTTTCTTTTGTCAGATATTTGCTCGTAACAATGTGAAAGAAGATAGGACATCATGTAACCTCAATATGCTCTATGTTTCTTCAGTTTCTGGACACAGAAAAGTTCCCATTAGAACTAGTAGCCCAGATTGTGCTCCATATATAGTTAGAATTCGTCATGCTCTTACAGCTATCCATGAGACTCCTTATGGTGGCCTGCGTGTTCTTAGAACCTTGAACTGGTCCTCCTGTCTTTCATCTGTGACATGCTAGCGTTTAAGGTTACTCCCCAGGAAACCAAACCACATCAAGCTTTACCAAGGCTGCAACTGCTCTGGTCAGGGATTTTTATACAGACGAAATCTGACTATGTGGAGAACCATTCTTCTTTGCTTCCAAAGATGTAGAGTTCTCAACACACCAAAGTGGACCTCACCTTATTTGGGACACTTATGGATGTAGGTCACATCTACAGGTATATGTAATCCAGTTCATACTGCTTCTCAACCAAAGAAGAGACTTAATAACTCATACAGCTGAAAACAGAATGGCTACCAGGATGGCATTCAACATAAAAAATGTCCAGGTTCTCCACATTCACCTTTCAGTCTTTCTACTTTTCAATTCTCCAAGTTGCTTTCTTCGCATTTCATCATTCTCTACAGTGGGTTGAGTTTGAGAAGCCATCTTCATTGATCAAAGCTCGGTAGGGAATCTTATTTAAGATGAGTAATGTAGTAGAGAATGTCGTCTCCAGTGGTTCCAGGAAGAGCTCTAGGGAGGAATGTCATGCCTGCTGGGGTTGTAAGCTCATTTCTGAATATTTCCTGACCAAAGGATGGGACTTGACTGGTTAGGTTGTAAGCTTATGTTCCCAGAATGCAGAGTGGTTTGGCTATTCTCAACTTTCACAGGCTGAGGGTACAGAAGAGGAAGAGCGATATAAGGGAATGATGGCCCCTTTAAGGATACTCTGTGAAGGCGAAAGTGATTCTGGGGCAATACTTTGTAGGTGATTACTGTACAGATATTAAGTTTCCAGTCCTCTTGTTCTGGTCCATTGACTTCTTTATATCAGTTTGGAATATGTGGTTTATTGTTGCTGTTGTTTTGGTTTGGGTTTTTTTGCATTGTATTTACTTTCACTTGAACCAAAATTTTCATAAAACACCCTGAAGAACTGGTGTTTTAAATTTTATCCCAGTTTTCCTTCCCACATAACTCAGACACATCCTTGAAATTCCCTGGAGAAACCTATAGCTCTTTCTCCTTGTGGACTCCCTTGACACACTGTTGTGTAAATCTTCCTTCTCACTGGCCCTTCTTACGAACTCTGTACAAATGTTCACACATGCACCTGCATAAACATATACATGTTCATGCACAGCACATAAACATCAACAAAGACAACGATAGCTAAGCCGAGACTGACACCAGTGTATCCTTTCTCCCCAATACAGTGTCTTTCCAGACACATTGATTTTTTTAGTTGATTTTCGTCATAAGTTCAAAGACATTTGGACCAAGATACAAATCTAACACTGAGAAGAGATTCCATCTTCTAGCTGTGCACTGACAGCTAGGTGAACCATGACCCCTGAGAGTGAACCCTTGAGCTCTGAAGATCAGCAGGGATGCTGGCACCGGGCTTAGTGTAACTGCGGTATCATCAGATGAGAAACAGGCCCTGCAGTCACAGGAGTGGAGATGAAGGATGGCAGATATCTATGGAGGGTGCATTTTGCCCCAAGCAACGGGTTGACTTTTTTTTTTCTCAGAGGCTTAGTCTTGGGTTATGAAAGACTAGGTAGGGGCAGTAAGAGCTATGACCTGAGGGTGGAGGAGTCCTGCATGCAGCCTTTGGGGGCATGTTGGAGTCCCAGCTAGTCCCTTTGTTTTTATAGAATTCAGACCCAAACCAGATGAATTCAGTGCACAATTGGAAGATGGCTTCTCTTCTCAGTGCTAAGTAGCCACAAGTGGAGAAAATGGACAGCTTGTGTAATTGTTATTCAAGGATGGCAGTTTGCTATTTTAAAAACAATTCCCTAAAGCAGAGAGAAATCAGTCCTTTAGGTCTTGCTGGAACCTGGTAGGACCACCTGCCTCTAATTCCTCTTGGGAAAAACGCAGGATGGAGTTCTCCTTCTGGGGAAATGACTCTGTGCCTGCAGACAGACCAGTGTGTGATGCTGATGGGAACAGTTCCCTTGTCATTTCTACCAACTGTGAGGACAACGTCTGTGTTCTTCTCCATCTCTATTTCTGTCCCATGATCCTTTAGGGACTGGGCCAAAGTCCCTGTTGGCACAGAGCAAATATGTTTTAGAATTCCACAGAGGCTGGACACATAGCACATGTACTAAGTATTGAAAAAACAAAAAACCTAAGACAGCAGTAAGGTCTGCAGAGTCCTATTTGAATTCCCTACTCAAGAAATTCAATCAACTCACTAGCAGAAATCCAAAATATAGAAAAATTCCTGGATAATTTATAGCTTCATCCATCCATACATAGGTATGTACTTATACAGATAAGCTCCTTAATAGTTACACATCTTTGTATATATTTTGGGGAAATAAAAGGAGAAGATTTGAGGGGGAATCAGGCAAACTGTGAGGATGTGGAAAGACGGAGACCTTCATCCAGCACATATACACACCCTTCTGATCCTGGGCTTCTTGTCTTTATTCTGTTCTCTTTATTCATATAAAAAAATAGAAAGGAGTGTGGGCTGTAGATGGTAGGAAATGTTTTATTAGCTAATAGAATAAATTGTTATAGAAATTATCTTTCTATGGCTGTTGTTCTCCATCAGGCACCCCTCAATCAGGCGTCATCTAAGGCTCACGGCTGTCAGCTACTCAGAATGCATTAGAAAATCAGTCAACATTTACAGGCTCTGCACCTTCCATCACGTCAGTGACAGGCAGACAAGGGGAGCAGCGCTTGGCAGGTCGGTGCTTGTCAAGTAAGGCTGGGCCACCTTCCAGAGGAATTTAAATAGGATCAGGTTGTATTGCTTATTGCTTTATCTCTGAGATACTCCCACAGTGTTATAATTACAGAAATACAAGAGAATCAGTCTGAAGAAAATGAGATGGATAAGCCCTACACATAGGTGTGATGCAGTTTTAAAAATTCCTCATGATACAGGTTTACTTTTTCCTTGCAGGCAAGTTCGAAGAAGGCAGCCTGCTAAAGATAAGGCGGGGGGGGGAGACTGCTATATGTGGCATCCTAATAGCTACCAGCCTCCATATAGAACTTCAGAGATTCCTCCCTTCTCCAGTACAGTTCCCCAACCATAGCACAGATCCTCCAAAGTCCCTGCAGGAAAAGGTATTTTTAAATTGAGACTCTAGGTTTATTCTTGAAGACGTCTTTTCCATTCTGAAAAATTAACATAGACAGCAAACTGAGGTCAGAAATCACTGACATACTTGAAATCTAATTTTACAGTGGAAATATTTCCCTTTTCCATTGTCACTTGCTGGGCTGGCTCTAATTTTACATTTACACAAATTCTATAAAGTCATTCTGCTTTACTCCAAATAATATCCATGTTAGAAGATTTTATTTTCCTTTTCTATTTTTGCGTGTCTGTGTTGGGGCTGGCAGTAAGCTGCACCTACTTCTTATGCAAAGTATTGAAGGTTTTCGTGATTGCTTCACCCTATCAATGCTGCTTGCTTTCTGTGTCATAGCAGGCAGGGAAATAATCATCTAAAGATTATTTATATCTAAAGAACTGATATCTAAAGAACTGGAATCAAAGACTCAATCTAGGGGAAAGGAGAATACTTGATTCAGTAAAGTATTTATCATATAAGCATGATGATCTGAAACCATGTAACAGATTTCAGTTCCCAGGAACCACGTAAAGGCAGTCTAGCATACTACATTTGCCATCCCCTGCTGGGCTGTTAGAGACACTCTGATTCCTGGGGCTTGCTGGCTAGCAAGCTTAACCTTTAAGGGCCCTAGGCCAATGAGATACCCTGTTTTAAAAAGCAAGGTACATCTAAAATGACAGCCAAGGTTGTACTCTGGCCTACAAACAATCATGTACATGCATGCATACACACGCGAGTGTGCGCGCGTGCACGCACACACCCACACACCCACACACACACCTTCAGTTTTATCAGGTTCTTTGGCTCAGCATCCTTATCAGCCATCTAGGCCTGCCAGAGTAAATGCAATGTTCAGCATGCAGTGAGCTTCTGCTATCTACGTGTCATCTGCTGGATCTGTCTTCTAGCTTAGCTCCAGGAGTTAGCAAGGAGACTGTGTTATTCATGAACAACTCCATGGAAGCTTACATGGACAGTCTTATTCCATGACACAGGAGAAATTCAGTCTTCAGACTTCGATATACCCATGAGCCTCCTTAAATTCTTCTCTACCTTTTCCTAAAAAAGATTTGCTCTTCACCATCTTCTCTTCTTACCTTACTCTCCCCAACCCACTACTCATTCTTTTCTGTTTTCCTGTAGAAGAATGATACACTAAACTTTATATCTTGGGTTCAGAACTATGGCAATAATAATAATAATAGTAATAATAATAATTAATAATAATAATAACAGCAGCAACAGCAAAACCCTAAGAACAGTGGTTCTATCAAAGGTGCATGGTGAATCTCTGACCATGAAATGGTGATTGTCTCCTACACAGGGCTCCAAATCCTACTCTCCAGTCTGTCTAGTTTCAGTTTAAGGGACTGATCCCTGATGGCTTTAAACATCACATTATGAAGCAGGACCAAAAATATTGCAGGCAGGAGATAAGTCTATGAGGTTAGAGCTCTGGTCAACTTCTATCCACCTACCTTACTGTGACACATCGGAACCATCATCCACCATGATCAAGTCGGCTTCATCCCAGCCATGCAGGGATGGTTCAACATACAAAAATCTGTCAATGTAATCCACCATATAAGCAAACTGAAAAAAAGACTGCATGATTATCTCATTAGATGCTGAATAATAACCTTGACAAATGTGATCAAATGAGCTTCATTCCAGAGATGCAGGATGGTTCAACATATGTAAATCAATAAACATAATCCATCACACACACAAAAATAATATTTGACTAAGATAGAATTCAATAATTGTGAAACATTGGCTGACCCAGCCATGGTGAACTTGATTGTTATATATCTTTTGGAACTGAACACCTGGAAAAGCCCTGCTGATTACTAAATGCATGGTTGCCGGTGTGTGAGTAAGTTAAGTAGAAAAGGAAGCCATGGTGCTTGTTTTATGCTGAGCTTGTGATGTGATTTGATCCTACTTAGAGTCTGTACAAGGGCAGCACACACACACACACACACACACACACACACACACACAAGAGCCCAAAAGAATTTATTGAGTGAGGAGAAACACTCTATAGATTTATGGGAAGATGGATGCAGCGTGATTTATTGAGGGAAATGGCATGAGCCCCCTCACTGGCTTTAAGCTCCAGGAATAGGACAAGCAAATCCCTCCATAGAGAGTGCTAGGTTTCTGTACTGTTCTCCAAACTGGTTGTCAAAGTGTAAATCATGCTATTGTTTGTTCAGAGATAAGAGCTCAACAAGTACAAACAAATGCCAGGAAAGAAGCAGAGCACCGGGTGCTGTGTGTAGAAGTAGAGGTCACACAAGTCGTGCGGTAGCAAGAGCTTAGAAGTCCTCAATTTATACTAAGTGTAGTCGAGTGTCCTGAATGCCCCTTGTACCTCTCCTTGAGGTTCCTAAAGCTGAGCTTTCTGTAGGCTGTAGGTTGTATTTTGAGTATTTAATAATGGAGAGTTAGAGCAGTAATATCCATTGTTGTTATTATTTTAATTAGCCTTGAACCCAATTTTAGTATCATTCTAACAATCACTATTGGCTAAATAATGTCTAAATAGTATATTAGTTATTTTCTGTCTTTCTGCCATCAAATACCTCACAAAAGTCAAGGAGAAGAAGGGTTTATTTGATGTTACAGCTCAAGAAGTAAAACCCATAATGGTGACAGGAGCCTGAGGTGACCAGTGACATTGCATCTGCAGGCAGGAAGCAGACACTGGGCAGGGAGAGAGACCAAGCTATCAAATGTCAAGGCCCTCCTCCAGGGACCCACTTCCACCAACAAGGTTCCATTTCCTAGGGGGTTTACCGCCTTCCAAACAGCACTGCCAGTTCGGGACTGAAAGTTCAAACATATGAGCCTTGGGCAGAGGAGGGGGTTAAATTAAAGGACTTTTGGCTAGAGATGGAGATCAGTTGGTAGAGCACTCCCTAGCATTGAGGAATCCCTGGGATCAATCTCATTACCACATAAACAAGGCATGGCAACACATGCCTACAATCCCAGCACTTGGGAAATAGAGACAGGAGGGTGAGAAGTTCAACATCATCCTCACCTCCTGAGTGAGTGTGAGGCCAGGCTGAAGATATATGAGAAACAGGTTTGAAAAATGAACTTCTGGGTGGTGGTGGCACACATCTTTAACTCCAGCACTCGGGAGGCAGAGGCAGGTGGATCTCTGTGAGTTTGAGGCCAACCTGGTTTACAAGAGCTACTTCCAGGACAGCTAGGACTGCAACACAGAGAAACCCTATTTCAAAAAACAAAACAGAACAAAACAAAAAAAATATGAGAGAGAGAGAGATCTGAATGACCATGATGGGTTGACAGAATTTGAATATAACAGCAGGAGATAGTGTGGAGGGAGATCTGTGCCTGTAGCAATGATATATCAAGAGGACCAAAGATTGCAAATCATGTAATTAATGGATCTCAGCTAATTCTCATTCACTCATTCATTCTTTTCTTAAAGTCATCTTATGGTTATTGTTTTTCAACATTACTTTTAAAGTATTTAAAACAAACATGTTGCATAAAAACAAAATACAGCTTCTATTTCTGGCATCTAGACAATAGAGAAGGATATAGTATGAGAACACCCATGTTTTCTCATGGCCACAGCTCAAAAAAGCTGAATAACAAAAAGCCTTTAGAGCAAGTCCACACCCTCCATCTCCCGACAGCCTTCATCACACTTTCTAGTGTTATGGTTGATCTTTTCTCTGTGTGTACCTACCTTACTCCTACTGAAGTATAGTTTGTGATTCTGTAGCATTTCACGACCTGTCAAGGTCCTTATTATGGGCTCTGACTGCAGAAATTTAAGAACCCATGCCCAGTTAGGGTAGAGAATGAGGTCCTAGAGACACTGTCTATACAGACATGCTGATGTGAAAATCTCAGAGAAGCCATACAGAGAACTCTCAAAGCAGGAAGATGTGATTGGTCAGGCACTATGCATAGGCAAAGGTGTAAATGTTCTGTTTCACGTAAAGAAACAAGGATATTGACAGCAATTGCAGAAATGAAGTGTGGGTGTATCTGTGAGCAGGCGCTGCTGTGGGTCATCAGTGGAGCTCCTGGATTATGGACACCATTGGATGCCCCCTGTTCATAATCTTATCTGATTCCATCTGGCCCATCTGTTGTCTCTTGGAAGACACTTTCACACTCATTCTTTCCCACACTCTCTCATTTTCTTTTCACTTCATATCCCTCCATCTCATAAACAGAAGATACCGAGATATCACATGTATCAGAGCTGCAAGCGTTCGCACGGGAATTTCAGCAGTTGCCCAGCATCTGCTCCTTTGCCTTTGCGGGATCAGGGCGAAATATTGAACATCATGCTTTCTTTCTCCTTCCAGGCTTTAGAATGAGACAACGCCATGTTCTCATGGAATCTACAGGGCCCACCGGGCACTGCCCTCATCTGGTAGAATCTGTGCCTTGCGAGGATCCAATGTGTCATCGATGGCTCGCTTCAGAAGGGATCTGTATCCCTGATCATGGGAAATGTGGCCTGGGACATCGCATCTTGAAGGCTGTCTGTCAGAATGAAAGAGGTGGGAGATGGTGACACACTGCAGGGTTGAGTTATATCCAACAAGAGGCAGTGACACTCTTCAAAGGTCATTTCTGGAGGGTGAGAAGCTCCTGTACTGGGGTATTGATGGTGAATTGGGTGACAAATTGCTGTAGAGTAAGCTGTGATCACTTCATGTGAGAACCACAAACTGTCTCTAAGTGCACATTTGGTTACACTTAAACACACCACTCTGAACCCACAGACTTCAGTGGAGATTTTTTTTATTTTAACAAGACAAATAACAGACACAACCATCCCAGTTTATGCATCCAGAACAAGTTTTATTTTCTTTTGTTAAGATCACTTTATGACATGCCTTTATTTAAAGTGTTCACAAAATGCTACCTGTTAAAGATGCTGGGGTTAAAAAGAAAAGGGGGAGAAAGCTTAAATAAAATCTTTGCATTTATTTAACATTAGACCAGAATCAGTTCTGGATATAATGCTAACATTTTCAACAAGCCATTTTTAAATATAAGCTGTCAGGATTTACACAATTATTAACAATGATGTCTGTCCTTGATCACCAAGCTTTTGGTACAGTGCTTGTTGGAAATGAAGTGTGGTTTAAAAAAAATATGTAAGTCATATGGCAGTGAGGAAAGTGACATTTAAAAATCTTTATCCTGGAGATTAAAAAGAACTCCATCTCTCCGAGGGAAGTGGAGCGCACCTCCTAATCAGCTCTGCAGTGTGAGGTCCCGCTCACAATGCTCTTCGTGTGTGGGATGACATGTTTTGACTTATGGAGCAAAGTAATCCACAGAATGGGAGGAAATTACAAAGCAGCCTCAGAGTGGATACTCACATCTTCACAGGGCTGACATCTGGCAAACTGCTGCTCCTTTTGTCTCTTCCTCCCTCTTCTCTCTGCTGCCTTTCTCCTTCACGTCTTTAGCCTCCTTTTCCTTCTCTGAAATAACTAACGTAAGTAGGCAAATGTACATTTTTTATTAAATGATTTATTGTTTCCCTGCAGAAAGCAGATGGTTGTTTAATTAAATAGAAGGCAATGACAGATTACAACAGCTGCAATAAATAGTTGGAACTAATAGGCACTGCTCCTAATACAACCACACACTGCTTATGTGGGGGTGAGGTGTGGCTTATTAGAGAAGGCAAATAGACCACTTCCGTGGTGTTTTCCTAGTATTATAATTTATTCCAAGGAAAATATAATTTGTTCTTCTTCCATGATTCTTGGCACACTCATTCTGGACGCCCAGGGAGTCCAGGTTCTGGGAGAGTCTTGGCCCTATTATTAGTTCATTGACACTAATTTATGACATGAAACTCCTAAGTTCCTTTAAGTTTCCATGGGTGATAGAAATGACTTTTAGTCTAACGAGATTATTCTGGGTTGGTGTCTGTGTTTAACTGGTACTCAGAAAGACCAGAACATTGGCAGAAGTTAGGAACTTTCATTTCTAATCTGCAACCACAAGGAAGTGGAGATAGACCGGGGGTGGGCTCATTATTAATCATCCCATGGGTAAAAGCTCTACAGAGATCCTTGGACTATGGAGTTCAGAGATCAGAACTTCCTTCCACATGGCTATGTGGAGATATGGGCAGAGTCGGGTATGCCCAAAGAGTGTCTGGATGCTCTGTACCCAGCTGGATGCATTGTCTATATCCAGACCACTCCGAGAGTGTCTGGTCTTGCCTAATTCATCACTTTCATCTAGCTATTTATCTGTATATTTTATAAGATTCTTAATAATAAATCTGTAAATGTAAGTACAATGTTTCCTCAGGTTCTCTAAGCTACCTGGGAAAATCATGGAGTCTGAGAAAGGGTTAGTGTGAAGTCTGATTTCCATTATGGGTGACAACCTGGGGTACCATTATTCAAGTGTGGGAGGTTTGACTTGATGCCATCCACGTCTATGATAATAGTTCTTGGAATGGAAGTGGACTTGAATGGTAGGACCCCCATTGGTGTAGAGGAATTGTTCAATATGGAGAAAATTCTATTGATCCAATCCCAGCAGCATTCTGTATTGAGAGTAGTGTCTGAAGTACAGTGGGGAAGGTTCAGTCCTGGGCCTTCCCTCAACCCTACTTGGAATTTCAACCCATTCACTACCCACGGAATGGTCAAATTATTAAATTTATGGAGAAATATTTTCCTATAGGTCTCCAGATGAATTGGTAAAAACTACCTTCAATCATTAAGCTTATGAGGGTTAAAGTATGTATATGAATATGATTAGAGCTATTCCTGGCACCTCACTTGTAATGCAAGCTTATAATGCGTATCTGCTATTATATTTGCTCTGTGTAAATGGGGCACACAGCAGTATTATATATAGTGCAGTCAGTACTGGAGATTAGAATAAGCATATCTATATCTTCTTGCCATTCTTCAGCTGAGAAAATGGAATGCTCATTGGGTTGGGTCTCATAGCAACTGGTATAGTACTTTGGTCATCTCTTGGCAGGTACTGAATAGTTGTCGTGAAAACCTTGGTCCACAGCTTTGGAGGTTTCCGCCATAGTGTATGCTTTGGTCTCCCCAATGTCTGTAGTGATCTCCCTTTACCATGATACTGCAGTTTCAAGGCTTTATTACTTATCCCCGTGAATGGATTTAAATTTATCTTTTGACTGACATTGTCTGCTTCTGTGGGGAGAGTTGGAATTCATAAATACTCATATTCTCTCTGTGAAGTCTGTGGGCTTTTAAATACCTGGATAAACGAACTTCATTGATTGTGAGGCAGTAGCCGCCATCATGGAGACAGGAACATGCTGACCTCCCGGAAAATGAAACTATGTCATACTTGGTGAGAAATTGCATATGTTGTCTGGTTGGACCTTCTGTGACTCAGAGGCTGTGTGCCTCTGTGATTGGCTGTGAAGTTTAGGCAGAGGAGCTGCATATCAAACTTCCCAACATGGTATTATGGTCTTCACCTAACTACAGCATTGATAGAGCTACCACCATCATTTAAATGATTGAGTAAGGGAAGTTTGAGATACACAGTTTCTGGTGAGTCTCTTCACTTGTGACAGTTGATAGTTGACTTTTCATCACACCGAGTTTCTCAATTGCTTTGAAACTTTTTGTTTCAGAATTTATTTCAAGCTAAATGGATGTGGCCAGAAGAAATTGTCTTACACTTGATATGAGAAACTCCAAAACTGATATTAGATACAATCAGACTTGAAGCCTACTAGAATTTCCATGGGCAACTTGCTTTGTCTTCCTTAAGTACATCTATAAGCCCATGAGAGGAGGTAGGTAGATCTCCGTGAGTTCGAGGCCAACCTGGCCTACAAAAGCTATTTCCAGGACAGGCTGCAAAGCTAAACAGAGAAACCCCGTCTCAAAAAACCAAAATCAAAAAAAAGAACACAGATAGAAAAAAAAATCCACAATCTCATGAAATATCCGTGTTCTGATCAGACTTAGAAGCAGAAGGATATTTTTCCCTCATATCTATTTGTAGAGTATACATGTATGTTTGTAAATGTGTTAACATGTTTGTGTGTGCACATGTGTGCATGCATGTAGCAACCCAATATTGACACTGCGAGTTTTTCTCAATTGCTTTCCACCTTATATTCACTGAGGCTGGCTTTCCCATTGAAGCCAGAGCTTGCTGACTCAGGCAATCTGTCAACTGGCTAGACAGGGATGCCCTCTCTCCACCTCCTGAGCTCTAGAAGTATAAGCTGGCTATTATGACTTCCAGGCTTTTGCTTGGCATCTGGGGATCTAAGCTACAGTCCTCAGAGTCCTCAGACTATGAAGCAAGGGTTTAATTCTAGAGCCACTTCCCCTGCACACCAAGAAAACTGTATACTAACACACACAGATATACATGTGCGTGCACACGCACACATACACGCACATCATTATTTAGGATTACCTTTGTTTATATTTTTATTGGATTTAGTTTTAATTTTTTGAAACACAGTCTTGTTTGGTAGCCTAGGCTGACCACAGATTTGTGATCTCCTGCCCCAACTTCCAGTGTTATGGTTACAGATCAGAGGAAGCCACTGTGCTCAGCTCTCTCTGGGACTATTGTTGATGTCCCGTGTGGTGTACCACGAAGATGAGTATACTTCCCTTCTCAAGAGGTATGTTCATACCCTGACCTGGGAAACCGCACAATTACACAGTCTGACATACTGAAGCTGGGAAGTGACTGCATGAGACAAAGCCTGGTTAGTCAACTAAAGAATGTGATCTCCTGTACATGTTTAGGTAAAGTGCAGGCCACATAAACATGAGGATCTGAACTTGATCCCCCAGAACCCATATTTAAAAAGGCTGTCTGTGGCAATTTGTGCCTATAATCCCAGCACTGGGAAGGTGGGAACTTAAAGATACCTGGGGTTTGTTGATTGTTAGTCCAGCCAAATTGATATAGTCTAGAAATCTTGATCCAATTCATTTTCTCTGCCAGTTAAATAATTAAAAGATAGAAAAAAATCTCAGACACAGAAGACAGCAACAGGTTAAAAAGTAAACTTTAAGTGAAGAAGCAGGATAACACATATAGACACTGACACGCAAGCATACATATACACACACCTGCACACAGAGCTAGCTATACATATAAACACACACAGACACATATACACAGACATGTGTACATAGACACACACACATACATAAACACACACACACACATGGTGGGGTGGGGTTAATATGACAGACACAAAGGCAGAAAGAAAGGAAACTAGAATCCCTTTTTCTCTTTGCAGGACTAGCGAGTTAAATATTTTTAGTGGCATTAGACCTCTACTCTGATTTTGAGTTGGTCAGTTGAAACTAACAACAAAAAAGTGTGTGTGTTGAGGGTGTTGGATGTGGGGGGG
>LOJH01025324.1:6771-18792 GCA_001685095.1 Ellobius talpinus
CCCCAGCCCCTCACTGGGGGATTCTAGGCAGGGGCTCTACCACTGAACCACACTTCCAGTCTTTGGTATTTTTTAAGTTTGGTTTCATTTGCTCAGATTGAGTTTAAAGTCTCCATCTTCCTCTCTCCACCTCCTGAGAGGTATAATTATAATTACAGCCATGTGTCACCATGCTTGCATAATTTTTTTTCATTTCTTTCATTAAACTAGACTGTCATGGCTATGTGTCACAACAAGCTAGTAACTGTTAGAAGTGGAGTTTGTAGGCTCCATCAACTGGTCTGTGACTCAGGACTCAGGGAAAACAGAAGCATTGCGTCTCTGCTCCCTACCCCAGCCAGTCCTGTCCTTCTCTGCCAAACCCAGCAGAGCCTTCAAGAATGTGGGTGGAGTCCTGTGTAGTGGTGAGCATCTTTAATCCTAGCACTTGGGAGGCAGAGGCAGGTGGATCTTTGTAAATCTGAGGACAGTCTGGTCTACAGAGCATGTTCCAGGCCAGCCGTGGCTACAGAGGGAAACACTGTATCAAAAAAGAAAAAAGATTAAAAAAAGAATACGAATTTTTTATGTTTGTTTGTTTGTTTTCCAAGACAGAGTTTCTCTGTGACTTTGGAGACTGTCCTGGAACTCTCTCTGTAGACAAGGCTGGCCTCAAACTTACAGAGATCTGCCTGTCTCTGCCTCCCGAGAGCTGGAATTAAAGGCTCACGCCACCAACACCCAACTAGAATGTGGGTGAATTAGAACACCCAACTAGAATGTGGGTGAATTAGAACACCACTGAGAGTTTATCCTGTGGTTTTGGCTGTCAATACGTGGGCAGGATAGGACCAAGCTCAATTCTGACCTGCTTCCTCATCAGGAAACTGAGGGCTTACACCAAGGGAGTCAGAGGTAAGACAGTCCCACAGCCTTACTCAGCTGCTTAGGAAAGAGACAGAAACAGAAACTGGCTCCTGGCTCCTGCCATCTCATGGCCAGGAGGGAAGAACTATAAGAATAAATGTACATGAAGACTACAGAAGGCATGGCTCAGGGGTAGAGCCCCTGCCTAGAATCCCCCAGTGAGGGGCTGGAGGTGTGCCTCAGTGGTAGGACCCCTGTCTAGAATCCCCCAGTGAGGGGCTGGGTGTGGCTCAGGGGTAGAGTGCTTGCCTAGGGTATATGAAAACCTTGATTCCATTCCCAGTACTAAACCATTAACATCTTTGTATCTCTTTCTCTGCATAGTTCAAACTCATTGGAATGTAAATGTGTGGGATACAAACTCTTGTTTCTGATCTCTGTTCCAGACCTTCCTTTTCTTTTCTTTTTTCCTCTTTTCCTCCTCCCCCATCCTCCTTCTTTTTGGTTATGTGTTCGTAAAAATGGGAATTATATACTTCATGCTTGGGTGTATAAGTTGCATTTTTTTAGGCAATGGATTAAGAGTGGCATGTCTGTGCCAGTGAATTTATTTCAGGCTTATTTCCCCCAGCCCCACCGTGTTCCTTTGTGTGGCTGCTGTGACACTGTTTATTGTGTCGGCCCCCAGCCACGACACATCTGAGTTCTTTCACAGACATCCCAATTGTAATTGTCCCCAGGTATCAGATGAGGGTACTGAGGCTGGCATGGAAAGTCTCTCACACATGTCAAACGTGGAGGCACTGTCGAGGGCAGGAATGGGTGATGTGGGTCCAGTTCCTGGCCTCACATCAGGTAGAGAGTTCCTGAGAGGGAGCAGCATGGTTAGAGGCAGCCCACCAACACATATACCTAGGGGGAGAGGAAGGGACATTTGGGGAGACCACCCTATCCCAGGCCCTGAGACCCATGCTCACTGCACACCTGAGCCCTGCCCCATCACGTGCTCCACCCCTCTGGCTGCTTCATTCCCTGAGCCCACTCACCGCCTGCTCCATCCTTGCCAGCTTATCAATAGGTTAAGTGGTCGGGTCAGCGATATTGACCATTTGATTAGGACCTTGTCAGATCAATCCACGCTCATCTCACGGGCCTCCTCCCCTGTCCATGTGTTCCCTCTTGCTCTTCTGGGCTTGGAAGCAGCTGGCGGCACAAGCAACCATCACCCCACACAGAATCCTCAAACTGTGAGCCTCTGCCCTGCCTGAGCCACTTTTGACTGTGCCTTTAGGTGCTAACTGCCTGTCCCACACCCCTCTTGCAGTCAGGGAACTTGTTTGCACTATATCCTATGTTCAGGCAGTCAGAGCTGCTCCTCTCAGCTGTGTGGCCGTGGAGAATCCACCTTACCCTTTCTTAGCCTTCATGTCTTCAGTCGTGTGTTTGCAGTGAACCCAAGAGTTGAGAGGAATCTGCGACCTCACTTGCAGAATGTCTAGTAATGTTTGGAGTATAGACTGCAGTCGGCAGTACCCACTACATTGCTAGAGTTATTCATATTTACGCTTCTGCTGTTCTGTCCTTCAGTGGAGATGTAGATGGGCAGGCTGTATCTGGGGGACAAGGGACACCATCATCATAGATCTTTCCTGAAGTCCAGTGCACAACCATATCCTATTCCAGGTGATGCCAAGGATTCCCACAGTAGCCTGACCTCACCTTGCCCTCAGGTAGCTCATCGGTTGGCAGGTAGGTGTTAGATGACTCCAGGACACAGCCAAGCAGTGTAGATACTGACTGGGAGGAAAACTGAGGGGCCGGGACCCAACCCTGACCTCAGGGAACAAGGTTCAAGTCCTGGTGCCTCCTCTTCCTGTGCCCGGTGACTGCCAGCTCCGTTTCTCACAATGCTAGATGTGCAAGAGGGATTTGCCAGACTTCAGGCCACCACAGACAGTGCTCTGCCCACTGGGCTCTGCCTACAGATATCTGCTCGGAAAAGGGGCTCTCCCCTCTGCAGAGTTTACGTGGGAGCCCTGAGCCTGGAAAGCAAATAACAGCACTGGAGGGAGATCTGCCAGGGTGGCACTACCCATGGGCACTGGGTGGGCAAAGATGGCAGAGGGCTGAGAAGCACGTGTAGGCCCTGCGAGCTGCCTTGGGGGAAGACCCCAGCCCTTAGGCACTGTCTGACTGAGGGGGGCTCCTCTGAGACTGGGGATTCCCCTCCCGCCCGCCATCACTTACACCAATATTGACGGTTAATGCCGTGTCGCCACCGTGTTCAACACTCAGCGCGGCTAATTGTTTTGACTGGGAATCGGCAAGGCGATTAAACGCCATCGATTTTGCCCTGCGCGCTGCATCGATTTTTAAATTTCCTATTGATCCCAGCCCTAAATCTCCTTAACCAAGACCTCACCGTGGAGATGACAGCCACTGATTAGCCCTGAGGTGGGGGGGTTGTGCATAAGATGGGGGGACGACCCCCAGGGGGAACCACCCCATTTCTCCCTCCCCCCAGGGACCAGGGTCCTCATCTCCCTCTGACCCTGAGGATGAAGGCCCAACCATCCAGACTTCCAGGGAGAAAGGAGGGGTTGGAAAGCCTGGGAGAACCCCAACTCCTTTACCCCTCTTTCCTGTTTAGAATTTATTTTCTGCTTTCTTTGTATGGTCACACCTCTTCTGTCTCTTCATCTCTTCTGATTTTCTCTCTCCATCTGTCTCTCTTCTCCATCGCTGTCTTTCTCTCTCTTTTCTTTCTGAAATCCATGCTTCCCCCAATTTCCCAAGTCCTTGTCTGATCCTGGGCCTCAGTCTCCCAGCTGTACCTGCCTGTCTGCCATGATGTACAGAAGTCGTCTATGAAGGTCCACGGCTAGCCTTGCAATTCCCCACCTCCCTCTTGGGAGTACACCCATGGGCTCACACACGGGTTTGGATCTGGCCTCACTGACCTTGTGAGCTGATTCTCAAGGCCCTTCTTCTCTGTGTTATTTTTGTTTGTTTGTTTTTTAGTTTTTCCAGACAGGATTTCTCTGTATGTAGTCCTGGCTGTCCTGGAACTTGGTTCTGTAGACCAGGCTGACCTCAAACTCTATAGAGATCCACCTGCCTCTGCCTCCCGAGTGCTGGGATTTGTTTGTTTTTTTTGGGGAGAGTTCACTCAGGTTGGCCTAGAGTTCTCTATATACCCCAGGCTGGCTTCAAACTTGAGACCAATCCTCCTTTCTCAGTCTCCCAAATGCTAGGATCGCAGGCATAAGCCACTATGTCCAGATGTTCTTGGAGTGTGTGCGTGATCACAAAATGTTGTGTGTGTGTACATGATCATACAACATTGTATGTGCACATGTGTATCTGTGTGCATATTGTGGGGATGGGTGTACCACCTGCAGGCAGCTCAGCAGGTTGGAAGGTGTCCCTTCTGGGTGCCTCGGTTGCTCTAAACCCCTCCCAGGCTGCTCAGCTGCTGTCTGCCTCTTCCAGGCAGCCGATCTGGTCTGTTTTCTCTGCAGCTTGACTTCCATTTTCTGAGAGGGACTCCCAGCTTTTATTGGTTTCTCTGGCAGGAAGGTGCCTGGTGAATCTGGTTTATTTCAGGAACTTCCTGAAGATATTTTGAGTTGTTTGCCTTCCTGCTTAAGGATCTTCCTTGTGGGATAGATTGTTTCAGTCTCAGAGGAAACTGTTACACAACAATGTGTATATGTAGGGATGGATGCACATGTATGTGGTGAGTACATGTCTATGTTAGAGATGGGTGTGTGTGTGTATTGGTTGTTGTGGAGGTCTTGGGTGTCATTCCTTAGGAAGTATCCACCTTGTTTTTTGAAACAGAATCTCTCTCTGCGATCTGGGGCTCTCACAGGGATTAGTTTAGGCTGGCTGGCCAGTGATCCTCCTGCCTCTCTGCCTCCCCAGCGCTGGAATTTTGAACACCACACCCCGCTTTTTAAATATGGGTTCTGGGGATGCTCTTGTGGTCAGCACTTTGCTGACCGAGTGATTTCCCCATCTTCTAACTCTGAGACAGAGTCTTGCTATATAGCCAAGCTGGTCTTGAACTCAGATCCCTCTTGCCTTAGGCTCCCACCTGTTAACATGGAAGCTGTCCTGCCCAGCTAGCCTTCACATATCTGCATAGCTCACTGTCTACTTCTTGGTATCTGTCTGTAGGGAAGCCTCCCAGAGAGTCTGTCACTTATGGAAAGCCCCACTGTCCCGCAGTCCCAGCCCTTCCTTAAATGCCCACAGAAGGCAGAAGCTAGAATGATCTTTACATGGGCTTGGGCAGCTTTCCCAAGAAGCCTGCATCTCCAGGAGGTGGGAAACCAAGTTTCAGTCACAGGCAGGGAGACCCAAGCTTGCCCCTGCACCTGCTTTCGATGTAGGCTTTAAGTCATGACCCCCTGCTGCCCTACTTGCAGAGTGGAGGGCATGGAGCCTGTCTTCCATCCCACAGGACCCTGAGGAGGCTTAGAAGCCAGTGTTCCTTGTGAATGGCCTGCCAACCTGGACCATAGTTCATTTCACTTTCTAGATTTAGCTTGGCTATGGCTCCATCCCTCTGCCTTCTTCCACTAGGATTCGCCAGCACCTTCCACCTCCCACAGCACATTGATGACAACTCTCTGTCTTGTCTTCCCAACTTGCCTGTGAGCATCGTGGGGGCAGGGAAGATGTCTGTTCTAACCAGTGCCTTGACTCCCACACTTGGGTCAGAGGCACTTTAGAAAACCTCAACATCTTGCCAAACACAGTGGCATAAGCCTGCATTCCCAGCACTGGTGATGTTAAGTCAGGAGGATTGTGAGTTTGAGGTCGGCCTGGGCTACATATGAGGTTCTGTCTCTAAGAGAGGCAGGAAGGGAGGAGGAAGAAAAGGAAGGAGAGAGGGAAAGAGGGATGAAAATGTTTGTTGCACAAATGAATAATTGAATACACAAGTGTACAAGTCAGAAATGCCACATCCCACACTTACACTGCCCCGCCAGGCACTTCATAACCGTCAACCCTTTGAAATTAATTCTCACCAGGTATTGTCAGCACTACTTTAAGATACAGTTGGCTAATTAATTAATTTATCCATCCATCAATTTATGATTTACTCTGCCATCATTTGTGACCTTATAAAGGCGTCGAATTTGCTGGGTTCACTGCCAAATGCTAACAGCGCTGTAAGGTGAAGTTCCCCGTTCTTCCAGGAACTTCCCGAAGCAGAGTATGACACACACTGTAATCGTAGTGAGTGCTCAGGAGGCTGGGGGTGGAGGCTCATGAGATGAGGCCAACCTGGGCTACGTAGCAGCAAAGAAAGATTGTCTCAAATAAATTAATAAGGCTGAGTGTGGTGGTGCATGCCTTTAATCCCAGCACTGGGGAGGCAGAAACAGATCTCTGTGAGTTATGCCATCCTGGTCTACACGGCAAGTCCCAGGCCAGCTGGAGATGTATAGTGAGATCTTGTCTCAAAATCAAAACAAGGGTGGAGAGATATGGTTCAGTGTGTAGAAGCACTTGCCACCAAGCCCAATGGCTTGGGTTCAGTCCCCAGGCTCCACAGGGCAGAATGAGAAAAAAAATCCTCGAAGTTGTCCTTTGGTCTGTGCTCCATGTCCTTTGACATGTGTCCTATGCATGCACATATGCAGACACACAAATGCATACATAAAATTTAAAACCAAAACAATAACAACACATTTTCCATCTGATGGCAAAGCAGGCATCCAACAAGGGTGGGCATCAGGATGCCCATATAGGATGGGAACGTCGAGTCTTGGGGGCCAGAAGTGGTCACTGAGAGCAACTCAGGAGGACCTGAGTCTCGGGTATTTGTCCCTATGGTCTGTGGATTTGTTGATGGGGAGTCAGGAGGAGGAGCCTCATCCTACATGAGGCCCAGACCACTGCCCTGGGACATTGACTCTGTCCTCTCTTCCTCCAGGTTCTCGGCTGGACTGGGTTGGTGGCCTGAATGTATTAGCTTTGCTGTGTCTTCCCAAGAGGTAAGAGCTGTGGCTTGTGAGTTGCATATCTCTATGCTTCTTGCTTTCCCGAGTCCTTGTCCCTGGCATCCCCTTGGAGGTGGCCACCATTCCCCATGCTATTTTTGCTTCCCAGGGATTACATCTGTCTGGCATTTTTATTTCCTCAGAACATTCTGGCTTCCTGGCCAAACAAGTGTTTCTGAGTGTTGGCAACAGTGGACTGTGGTGCCTCAGTTTACATTTTGGGGATTTGAGAAAGTTGGGGCTGCCGTGCTGTCGTCTATAAACGAAAACAGGAGCTGGCGAGATGGCTCAGTGGGTAAGAGTGCTCGCCACCAAGCCTGGCGGACCCCAGTCAGTCTCTGGATGCACGTGGTAGAAGGAGAGAACCAACTCCTGCAAATTATCCTCTGAGCTCCACACACAAATCCTAGCATGCGCACCCCCTACAGACACACAAACAAATAGATAAATAAGTATAATTTTTAACATTTTAAATGAGGATATCAGATTTTAGCCCACCCACCTTAAGCAGTATAATTGAGGACAGAGAAAGGTAGAGGATAGACAGGCGGACAGACAGATTGTGTGATTGCAGGTGTGGTTCAGTTTTCCTCTCTATCAAAGGCAGGATTCCCAACCCCCACCACGGTGAGATGTGGAGATGAGAGAAGCCACCCTCCAAAGCACGTGGAGACCCAGGCAGACAGTGGGAGCTGCAGACACAGCTGGAAGCATCCCCACCCCCTGAACAAATCGGGATTCTGGGATTCTCAGAGCCCAGCAAGGCTCCCAGAATGAAACCAGGACTCTCCAGGGGGTTCAGTGCTGTGGGAACCACAGGCATGGGCATTTGCCCTGCTGTTGACTCTACTCAGTTCGACATACCGCGCCCCCTACCCCGTCCTGGCAATAAGTGGCAGGGGCGAGTGGGGAGTGAGGTCTGTGAAGTGGGACCCCCTTATGCTACCACCCTTATTTTATCTAGAGCAGCTGAACCCACAGGCCGCAGGATCCTGGAGAGCCATCTGCCACCCTTACAGTCCTCCTGTCTGCTGTCCCCGGCTGTCCCTGAACCACAGGTGCCCTCTGGGAAGCCGAGGAGCACTATAGCTCGTGTTGGCCATTCGTCCGGTGTGGCAGGGATCATAGGGAGGGGAAGCTTCTTGTTCATGTACAGACAGCTGAGTCGCTTGGATTTGAGTTTTCTGGAGGAACAGAAGGCTGGGGTTGCAGCTCAGTGAGCACAGTGCTCTGCTCACTCGGTGTGCACCAAGCCCTGGTTTCCATCCTCAGTGCTGCAGGAAATCTGTGTACCTGCCATCCCAGCACCCAGAAGCGGAGGCAGGAGGGTCAGAAGTCCAAGGTTACCTAGTGAGTTTGAGGTCAGCTTGGGCTACATGAGACCCTGTCCCAAAGAGAAAAATGAGAGGGAAAAAAATAATAAAGACAATTTTTGTTTATGGGACATCTTCCAGTTTTTAAATGTTGACAACTAATGTCAAATTTTTAAAAAGTTCTTTGTGGCCCAAACCACTTTTCAGGCTCATAAATGTGTTTTACAGTAGTTATGGCCTTGGACCCAGGAAAACACTTACCTGTATGTACCCAGTTGTTCGGTGACTTGGGGATATTCACACCCACCAAGAAGTGTGACTCATGGGTAGTCACACCCAACCCAAAGTTCACCCACGAGCTTTTGTTTCAGCTGGCAGCTATGTGGGTACCTTACTTACATGATCCTAGCTGTCTGTCTGTCTGTCTATCCATTCACCCGTCTATTTCTTCTTCCTTCCGATGTATGTAGCCCAGGTCAACTTCAAACTCTGAATCCTCCTGCCCCAGGGTCCTACTAGGATTCCAGGCATGAATCACATGCCCAGCCTCTGCAAGGAGTCACATAACATTTTCCCCAGGATTCTCATGTTCTCAGATGCCCTGGATGTTGAAGGGAGGCTCTACGGAGCTGCGGTCAGTTTGGGGTTAGCAGCTGGCTCTGAGAACACTAGAAGCTGGTTCTCTGTTGCCTGAAGTCACTCACTCAGCTTGTCAAAGGCAGAGGCAGAATTTGACCTCAGAACTGCCTGAACGTTAAAGCTCTCATTCTACCTCGCTGAATTCCACCAGGTGTTGGAAACCCTGCAGGTCTCTGTGCTTTGGGAGTGAATTTCATCCCAGAGAATAGAGTCAGATTTAACAACAGTTAGGCTTAACTTACGTGGAAGGGCTTGGCTAACACCGGACAGCCACACAGTAGAGAGGTGTTTGGCTGTTGGAGTTTCTTGTGAACTGGCTTTGAATCTTTAGATCTAAGGCACTCTGCCCTGGGCAACCCCACCCCCATCCCTGGGCTGCTTCACCCCTGATTGGCCCTTGGCTTTAGCATCTCCTGTCTCCTGGTAAGCTTCATGGGGAGGAGAGTCCTCTGTTTGTCTACATGTCTGCAGTCAGTTCCAGGTATAGTGTCAATGAAGGAGCAAACACACACAACCAAATCCACATCCATCCATTTATTGCTGCAGCACCTCTGCTCCACCTGGTGAATTTCTCACATACTCGGCCCCGACAAGCTGAGAAGAAGAAGGATGTCTGAGGTCTCAGAGGAGTTCCTGGGTGGGAAGAATCAGGCACAAACTTTATCGACTTGAGTCTGGGGCTGCTAGGCGATGGGTCAGAGGAGAGAGAGAGAACGGTTAGATGATCTACCCAAAGCCTCTGGAGTATCTTTGGGAGGGAGTTCTTCAAGGGCTAAGAGAAACCAAAGTAAGTTTAGCTCTAGCGGGAAGGAAGTGATAATGGTGACAGACTTGTGGATCAGTGAATGCTGGTGTGGCCTTACAGTCCCCTGGGGCTGATGCCCTCTGAATACCAAGACAGGAATAGGGCTGAATTACTGTCCTCCCTTCTGCCCCCATCCATGCACAGAAGGGTACAGTGGGCAAACATGGAGGTGACATAGGATCACAGAGGTGATGAGCATAAACTAAGTGATGTCCCTGAGACTCTTAAACTCCCCTGCAGGAGCCCTGAAGGTCGGAGGAGTTGGAGCTCAGTTGTAGGGGTGGCAAGTCCTGCAGCAACTTGGAATAACCAACCCAGGCAGGGCTGTGTGAGGCAGTCTTAGGTGACTGGGTGGGGATGTCTCCCGCAGGTAAAAGTGGGATAGCAGTGGGTGTAGCTAAGACAGTGGCCCAGCAGGTGGGCGGGCAATTTTTCCAGATCTCCAGGTCCAGTCAGTCTCCACCGCATCTGCCATATGGGGGTGGGGTGGGCCTTGACTTTAGCACTGGGGTGTGTGCTGTGACCTTTGGCTTCAGGCGGGGCCAGAGACAGGGCTTCAGTGCTCTCGCTTGGGGGATGGGACAGCTCCCCTCGTGGCAGTGTGCCAGACACACTGTGTCAATGGGCAGCATTCGTTACTGGATGAGAAGTCCAGGCTTGAGGGCAGGGGATTCTAGAAGGTACCTTTGTGGTTGGTGTCTCCAGGCAGGACAGGTGGAAACAGCTGTAATTTGGGAGTGTCTCTTACCCACAGAGTGAGGCTTACAGATGTGGGGGAGGTGGGAAATAGAAAGCTCACCTCTTTTGGCAGGCTAGGATCGGTGAGCTCCTGGAATCTTGGACAGTCCCGCCACAAATGAAGGCAGGCTGTAAGTTCAAAGGCCCCTCCACAGCAGAGGGAGGCCGACCCCAGAATAACCCTGGGAGCTCTGTGTAAGGCCCATTGGGAATCCCACTGAGTGCCGGTGTTGAGCTCACCACCACAGGTCTCCATTCCTGGCCTTCTGTCCTCCCCTCCCCTCCTCTGCCTCTTCCGCTGTGTTCCTGCTCTTCGTGCAGCTCACTTGCTCGTCATCCCACTCCGTCAGACTTCGTCTGTATGTCTGTCTGCCACTCCGTCCCTTCTTCTGTGCTTCCTCTTCCTCTGAGCCTGGAGGTGTATGAAGAGAGTTTTAGCTTCTGGTCTCAGAGAGAGCTGAATGGAGATGTGGGGCCTGGCAGGGGACAAGGGTGTCAAGGACAGGGAGACTGAACAAGGCACTGAAGAAAAACAAAGAAGGGAGGTGGCTTCCTCTGCCCCGACTACTCTCAGACAGCTTTTTGGTGGGTGGGGCGTGGGGCTTGGGGAGGATTGGGAAGTGAGGCACATGGCCAACAGAGGGTTCAGAGAGGTCATCATCTGACATTGGAGAAATGGGGGGAGCTCTTAAGAAGAGCAAAGAGAAGAGGGGCAGTGGAAGTGGGTGGGGCAGAGACAGGAAAGCAGAGTAAAGACACTAGGAAGGGAAGGAAGTTCTCTCCTGAGCCAGAGCCCAGGAAGACACACTGTAGGTGGGACAAGGCCACCAGTTTGATAGACATGGAGGAGGAAGATGGGGGGCTAAGGGCACCGGAGGTGGAGGGCACAGCTGTGAGGCAGGAAGGAAGTGCCTCATGCCAGAGGCTCTGCTGTTCTCACTGGTGTCTGGTGGAGTGCCAATGATGTGGTATAGGGCATGTGACCTTAGCTGCTGGTGTGTTGGTAGGGAGGACACACTGCTCCCAGCTGATACCTGAGACCCACTGTCTACCCTACCCCCTCCTTGCGACACCTGCCTTCTGGTCTAGTGGTTGGGGAGAAAGCTGTATATGTGTTTATGGCAGGGAGAGGGCTTTGAACTTACCCTCCCTGTCTTTGGAGACCTGGGGTCCTTACTCCATCTCTAGTGGCTGCTCTGGACCTCTGTCTGCATGTCTGTCTTTCATCGGTGTCTGTCGGATTTCATTCTTAGCCTTTGTGTCCTCTCCCTCTCTGTGTTTTCTAGCTGTCCTGGCTGGGGCTCCCCATGTCCTCATCTGGTTGTCTCCCACGTTGTCCTCCTCCTGTGCAGTTCATCATTCTTATTCTCGCATCTTTGTGTCCCCGATCTCTTTTTCTGTCTCTCTGGCATGGCCTCTCTACTTGGCCTTCCATGGCTTTTTCCTTCTGCTTCTGTCTCCTGGACATTGTGTTTCTGTCCATCCTGATCTCTCGGCTTCTGCCCGTGCCTAGCTCTGGGTGGCCCCCACCTCTGTCCGTCTTTTTCTTCATCTCTGTCTCTCCAGGACTCTAGCTGACCATCCCTGCCTCTCTCTGTGTGTGTCTCCCTCCCCCTCCCTTCCCCCCATTATGTTTTTTTTCTGTTTCTAACACCCACACTCA
>LOJH01025325.1:0-21630 GCA_001685095.1 Ellobius talpinus
GGCTGACTGAGAAGCCAATGATAATGGCACTGGGATTTGATTCTACTGCATGTAATGGCTTTTTGGGATCCTAGTTTGTTTGGATGCTCACCTTTCTAGGCCCGGATGGAGGGTCAGGGCCTTGGACTTCCCACAGGGCAGGGTACAGTGCCTTCTCTTCGGTACTGGTGTGGGAGGAGGGAGCAGGAGTGGGGGGACTGGGAGGGAAATGGGAGGAGGGGAGAAGGTGGAAATTTTGAATGGTATTATTTATAAAGCAATAAAAAATAAAAAATTCAAATAATCCTGGGATAGTTGGAGTCATTATCTTTTGTCCCCCTTTGTTCTCAATTCAGGTTACAGTATGGATTAAATGCTATGGGACATGCTTAGATGAGATGTAAAATGTTTTACAATATATCAAGGCCATTAGGTTCTGGCCCCCATCACTCCTATATATGGGCCTGGTTTAGATACAGAAATAAAAGACAAGGAGGTAGATATGAGAAAACATTAAAAAAGTATCAAATGATGAGGAGTTTTAGAAGTTAGAGGATTTTATTATCACTACGACTAATAATAAACACAAATGAATAAAATTAAAACTAGAGGGCCAACAAAATGAATTCACAGGAAAAGCAAGAAAAACAGGAAGACAAAAGACCAGACAAGTTGAAAACAAGAAGAGAATATGAGATAAAGAGAAAGTAGAGGTATTCTTCAGCAAATGGATTTAATCTGCAAAAAACCATGTGATATTCATTGAAGAAATACAAAATCATATTTTATTTAACTACATGCTTTTACTGGTACTGGTGGTACTGTTTTTAAGCATTATGATGAAAAATTTAAAGATTGAATAATATATCACTGGGAGTATAACTTCATTTATTTCCTACAACATGAAATATAGCTCCATAATGAACTTGGAGAATTTATAATTCATTTTCAGTTCATCTGGAATCTATAAACTGTTGTTACCCAGCTGCCTGAAAGAACCCTTCTCTCTGCTCCCCCTCACAATGTATTACTGTTTTTTTCAGCTTAGAAATCATGCAGAACATTCACCACCATGCCTAAGGGAAACATTTCACAACAATCTTTCCAACACAAAGCATAGAATAACAGGGAGAATTAGACTTCAAATAAATTATGATTTGATTCTGTGAGTCCAAAAAAAAGCCAGAATATCGGGGTTTGTGTTTGTTTGTTTGTTTGTTTTTTCTCTTGATAGGGAATAGGATAGTTAAGCCATGCTACTCAATGATTATTTTAAATCATAAAGATTTACTTTATCACTTTACATGGTGTGTGTGTGTGTGTGTGTGCGTGTGTGTGTGTGTGCCATGAGGCATAGAATCCCCTAGCACTGCACTTGCAGGCATTTGTAAGCTGCCAGACAAGGGTACTGGGAACTTGACTAGGATTCACTGCAGGAACAGTAAGTGCTCTTAATTGCTGATCGTCTCTCCAGCTACAGTTCTAAGATTTTAACTGATTTTTACCTATCTGTGAAAGCTGTGAAATTCCTGTGAGTACTCATTTGGGGAAGGTGGCAAACAAATAACATTGTGTAGGTAGAAAATTCACAAGTAGGCTTTGGAAATAAGAACAACTGTCTTTAAACTTTTAATGTGTTTATTAGAACCTACTTTCTTTTTTTCTTTAAAAATATGCAATATTGTAGATTTATTTTTTCTTATATTATTTTTTCAAGTCCACATACAAAATAATGGCATTATTATGACTTTCTTTGTCATAACAAATTGTCTTCATCTGTCCTCCATAGTTGTCCTTTTCCCGTTTTGCTGATTGCTTCCTCTCACCTCCTAAATAGCTTTGCTTCTACTTTCTTCTCAGATGTAGACCACTTCCTTCTCATTTTTAAGATCTTCTCTTCCCCTCATAGTCTCCTTTTTATTTTGATCAAACCTTTGGATGAATAGCTCCCCCCACACCGTGTGTGTGTGTGTGTGTGTGTCTGTATTGTTGTGTGTGTCAGTCAATCCAGATTTCATTTCTCAGCTGCCATTCACTTTGTTTTGAGGCAGAGTCTCCCAGTGAACCTGGAGCTCACTGCTAGCTTGCCAGAGAGCCCCAGGTATATACCTGTTTCTTTATCTCCAGTGCTGAAATTACAAGTTTGGGTGACACCACACTTAATTTTTTAATGTGAGTTCTGGGAATGGAACTCAAGTCTACATTCTTGCATAAGAAGAATTTTACAGAAAAAGACTTCTCCCCAGCTCCTCTAATTCTTGTATATATTTTGTGTCATTTTCCTTTCTGGACTTGACTTATTTCATTTAACGTAATGATTTCCAATTGCATCCATCTAACTGAAAATATTTTTCCACTAGTTTTTAACCTATGGCTTCATAAAATTTCATTGTGTATATGCACCACTTATTTATATCCATTCATCTGCTGATGGACATCTAGGAAAGTTCTATCTCTTACTTCATATAAACAGCCAATGAGTGAGCATGTAAGTTTACATCTCTCTTAGAATCTTTTAAATGGTAGTTCTCTTTTCAGTTTTAAAAGGAAGCTTTGTACTGACATGTAGTGGCTGAAGCATTTTACATTTTCACCATCAGAGTATGTATAAGGAATCTGCTTCCCCTCTTTGCTCATATCCTTGTCAGTATCTGTGCCCTTGTGTTTTGCTTTTGGCAGCCATTCTGACTGGGGTGAGGCTATCAAAGCAGTGCTAATTTGTATTTTTTGACTGCTCAAGAATTTGCAAAAAAAAGTCAAACATTTATTGTTCATTTGTATTTATTCCTTCATGAACCCCTTATTTATTTCATTGGCCCATTTATTGAATGGTTAGTCTATTCCTATTGTCATGGGTTCCTTGCTTAATAATGCTTATGTTGTTTTGTAATTTTAAACTTGATATCTGTTCCTCTTGTATACAGTTTTGTGTTGTGTTTGAATTGCTCTTCTTTAGACAAAATGGGGAGATGATGGGGAAACCTTGTTAGCCAATTATCTTTAAAAGGCAGATTCAAGTTAAGGCATGGTTTTCTGAGACCTGGTAGAGAAAAATGGGCAAACAACCCAGGTGCGCTCTCTGTGTGATTCCCAAGAGGCACAGCTTAACTTGGACTTCTCATTCCTGTTTTGTGAGTTTCCCCTTATAATAAATAAAATATAATTGTTTATCCTTTAGCTAGACTGCTTATTTCCTGAATCGAGATAATTTCTACAAGTGTATGTGCTTGAGTGTGTTGACAGGTGTGCAGATGCCAGAGATCACTAATCAGGAGCCATCCTCCTTGTTTTTGAGATAGGGTCTTTCACTGGGGACTGGGGCTTACTGATTAGGTTAGCCTGGCTAGCCAGAGAAACCCTGTTATCCACTTGTCTCTGATCTCCCAGCAGTGGCAATGTAAGCACATGTTGCCACACCTGGCTAGGGGATTGAAATCAGGTCCTGTGATTATTTGGCAAATACTTTATTGACTGAATTATTTACACAGCAATGCCATTTGAATTATCTGAGTAGAGAAAAACTACTGGACCAGATTGTATGCAGAGGTCATAATATTTAATTTTTTACAAACTATCATTAAGAAATAGTTTACTAAGTTGTATGGCAATGTGAAAATAAAGATTTAGGCAACATTCTACTGAATAACTAGGATAAGAATATGTGCAAGATAATTCCATTAGCATTTTTATTTTTACCTGAAGAAGTGTATTATTAATTCACTCCCATACAATGCTACTTAAAACATCACTGTCTTCTTGTTAAGTAAACAGGATGTAAGATAAATACAAAAGAATGTAATAAATGCAAAAATACAAAGCTGTATTTCTAAAATGCAGAGCTTGCAAAAGGGCGGTAGGTGAAGTTTAGTTTCAAATAGGTATGAAATACAAATTTTAATAACAACTTGTATACTAAAACCTCTTCATCAGTGAAATAAAACAATTAGATATCCATCTTCCTTGATAATGTTTACTATGAATTTCATCGTTCCAAGTCAAATACATTGTATTCTGTTAAAAAAAATGTGTGCTGTCATTGGAGGAAGATAGAACTGAGTGCAGGGTGCTTTTACAAATTTGAGTATGTTCACCTGTGCATCTGACTGTGTTTGTGTCTTAAGCTTAAGCTGAGAAAGCAATAAGATAAATAATTAAAATATGCTTTTCGTTAACTCAAAGATATACACATTTATACTTACCAACACAAATACACATTCCCTATTATTTGCATGGAATATGTTCTAAGACTTCCAGTGAAATAGTGTATATTTCTGAACTATATTTATTTTCTGTTATATACATATCTACCATAAAATATATTGTACAAATTAGAGATTGTATTAGACAAATAATAAAATGAATATTATAACATATACTGTAACAAAGATTATATGAATATGATCTCCCTTGCACTTTATCACACTATCTAGATATTGCCCTATTTGTGGTGATTTGATGTGATAAAATGTTTTTGTGTTAATACAAAGAGAAGCAAATGACATAGAGTCAGTATATTCTCTTTCTGAACACATACACTGTGACATTGCAATAACTCATCTTGTAACTGACATGGTTACTAGATTGATGTGGGATTCCCCTCTGTATGCTGTGAATATCATTGGTTAATAAAGAAACTGGCTTGGCCTGATAGGGTAGAACAGAGCTAGGTGGGGAAAACTAAACTGAATTCTGGGAGAAAGAAGGGTGGAGTTAGGGAGAATCCATGGAGACGTCAGAGGAGAAAGACATGATTGGCCAACCAGAACCTTGCTGGTAGGCCATGATCCTCGTGATAAAATAAAATTAATGGAAATGGGTTAAAACTAGATGAAAGAGCTAGCTAGCAGTACACTTAAGAGATTGCCTAAGCAGTGATTTAAATAATATTGTTTCTATGTGATTATTTTGGGAATCTGGGCAGCCAGGAAATGAACAAGCAGCCTCTCTACAGCACTAGATGATCAATGAACAGAAGAAATAGGATGGGTACACTGGACAAAGAGGTAATTCACATCCTGTGTGGGAAAGAACTGGAAGGAAGAAAATTTTGTGAAACTTCTCTGATGTTTTATCATGTACAATATAATACTAGCTTGTTGTTTGTTTCTTGAACTTTCTGTTTACTACTTATAGACTATAGTCACCCATGGATAGCAAACTGTAGAACCAGAAACCATGGAAGAATATGGACTGTTATATTAATATACAGGCATACCCTTAATACTTATCATCCATAAATAACAGTAGTTTCAATAACTGATTTTCTATTTATTTTTTCAATTTTTCAAGACAGTGTTTATATGTGTATCCCTAGCTGTCCTGGATCTTGCTCTGTAAATCAGGATGGTCTTAACTCACTGAAACCCACCTGTCTCTGCATCCCAAGTGCTGGGCTTAAAAAAGGTGTGCAGCATCACTACCCAGCTTACTTTTCAAAGCTTTGCAATTATGCAGATTTAATGAAAATTTGCATTTCAGGTTTTAGGAGCTGGACAAGGCCATGTCCAGAAAACATTTTTCTTTGCACAGAAAAAAATTAATAAAAATTAACAGATTTTGAATTCTGTCTCTTTGCCAAGGCTAGCAATGTGAGAGAGTAGTTTGCCTTGTAGTTTTGAACAGTAGCAGCATGTCATAATTACAGTCAGCTGTATATAAAAAAGTGTCCTATTTTTGAGTAGCCTATTGGTAGGTGGTAACACTGTGGAATATGGCCATAGCTGGAGTAACTTCAAGTCACATGATTTTTAAAGACTAAATATTCTGGTAGGCCATTCCTGTTACTAGCTTCTTTGTTTCTTGATTGTCATGCAGTGAACATCTCTGCTCCCACCTATCCTCTCCCATTATCTTCTGGGCCTCAGTGCAGGCCCAGAAGCCAGAGATCCAACTAACAACAGACTAAAAGCTCTAAAGCCACAAATCCAAATAAATCAGCTTATCTTTTAAATTATTTCTTTTAGCTCATTGTGAGAAAAAGCCATCTAGAACAAGTGTAGAGTGACTTTCCTGAGATCAGTAAAGCAACCATGATGAATCATGCCATGTCACTCTTCAGAGATGTTTGTATATTCCAATACACTGCATAGAAAGATCTGACCATCATTTTTCAGAGCTTACCCTGTCACCAAGTGAGATTTTGTGTGTAGACTTATCTTTTTCTGCAAACTTCTTCCTTTCCTTCTTCAATCAGATTTTCTCTGTTCTAAAATCTTTGACCCCCTGACTAACACAAGTGCCTGTAATTATTTTCTACAGCCTATGTGTTTTTAGCTATTGTGTAGAAGTAGAAATCCATACAATGTCAACTACTGCGTCAACTATTTTTTATACAGAATTAAAGTTAAAATCAAACTTAGAACTTGAAGTTACAATATTTTCCATGTTCATTATTTAATAAATAATTTTATATCAAGTGCTGTAAATGATGAACACTGAAACTTATTCTCAGTTTTGATTTTTGAAAAAAATCAGTAATAAAGAAATGGGACAGTGCAATTGAACAGAAATCTTTTCTGCAAAGCAATCTTGCCCAAGCTAATAGCAATACTTTTAGAGGGATAAATATTATTCCTCATGAAACCCCACTGTCCTACTCTCCAAGTATACTAAGTTTGATGAAAAAACAAAACATAGTTACATGCAAATAAACATATAGGTTTTAATTCTTTTATGTTTTACATTTATGTCTGTGATCTATTTTGAATTAATATTTAAATAAATCATGAAGTTTATTTTGTTCTTCTGTATGGATATCTACTTAGTCCATCAGCATTATTTTCTAGAATTTGTGTTCTCAAAAAAGACTGGCTGTCTGCAGTCTTTGGCTTAATCATTAAGAATATATTTTATTTTATTTTAGTTTGGTTTGGTTTGGTTTTTCTAGACAGGGTTTTTCAGTACCTATGGAGCCAGTCCTGGAACTCACTCTGTAGACTAGGCTGACCTTGAACTCACAGAGATCCACCTGCTTCTCTCTCACAAGTACTGGGATTAAAGGCAAGTGTCACCACCACCTGATTTTATTTCTACTCTAGTATTTAGAGAAATAACATAATTTTAAGGCAATAGCTATTATGGACTGTATTATTTCTGTCAAATGAGACTTAGTAATCAAAACCTCTCTTTATTCTGATTCCCACTCAATTTAAGTATTTGTAAGAAATTTGCAATTTAGTAAGCGATGTGGTGCCCCAATTATACTCAAAATGAATAACTAGAGAAGAAATAGAGAAATAGAGGTATTGCTGCTCATATTGTACTTTAGGTCAATTTTTATTCCCATTTGATACTTAAGAAGAATATTAGATTATGAGATTGACATACTGCCTATTGCACTAAGGAATAGAAGGAGAGATTAATCAGAGAGATGACTCAAATATGGGGACTCTTCAGGGGAGAGGTAGAAACCTAGTACTATCAAAACTCCCAGGAATTTATGAGGGTGGTCCTAGTGAAAACTTCTAGCAATGGAAGATACTGACCATCTTGTCTATCTAGGCAGGTCTTCCAGGGGAGGACATGGGACACCAATCCAGGCATGAAATCTTTGACCTACAATTTATCCTGCCTGAAATATGTACTGGGTAAAGGTGGTGCAGAACTTGTGACAGTGTCCAACCAATGATTGGTCCAACTTAAGTCCCATGCCATGAAAGGAAGTCCATGCTTGACCCTGTCTGGAGTACCAGGAACAGAGTCTAGATAGCCCAGAGAACTAGGATAAAACCAAACCCGTCTGGAATAAAAAATAGTCAATGAAATAATTCATAATGATATTTGGCTATACCCATAGACTGGAGTCTTGCATAATCATCATCAGATAGGCTTCATCGTGTACCTGATGAGAGTAGATGTAGAGACCCTCAGTCAAACATTAGGTGCAGCTCAGGAATCCTGCAAAAGTGGCACAGGAAGATTGTAGGAGCCAGAGGCTTAGGAGGATATCACAATAAAATGGTCCACTGAATCAACTAAACTGGGCCCATGGGGGTTTACAGAGACTAAATCTACAATCAAGGAGATGGTATGGGTTTGACGTAGGTCCTTTGCATCTATGTTACAGTTATGTACATTGGTGTTCTTATGGGACACCTAACAGTAGGAACAGGTATGTCTCTGACTCTGTAGCCTAAGTTTGGAACCCTTGTCTTCCTACTGGGTTGCCTCATCCAGCCTTAATATGAGGGTTTGTCCCTAATCATATTTTAACTTGTTATGCCATGTTTCATGGGTATCCTTGGAAGTCCAGCACTTTGCTGAAAGGAAACAGAGAAGGAAAAGATCTGTGAGGAGAGGAGGGAGGAAACTGTGCTTGGGATGAAATACGTGAGAGAAGAATAAATTATTAAAAAAAAGAAAAGGAAAAGAATTAGGTGGCATTTGCCAAATTTAAAAAGCTGTATAGACATACATTGCTTAATAGAGCCAACTGTCTTGAAGGAATGGAGTCTGTTTAAATTTAGCCAGACACATTCTATTTAGAGAAATAAAAATTAGTTTAGCTATAGAAAAACTTAAAATTTATAGCCATTGTTAAATCCCCAGTTTTATATTTCTTCACAGTTCAATCCATTACTGAAAGAATAAATGTCACATGATAATGATAGTTGTTATAGAAGGGAATATATATTTTTAATTTTTTTCAGTGTAGGAAAATACAGATTTTGCAGAACAAAATCATTATATGTATTTATCTAGAAGTTTCTTTCTGTTATATATTTCTGGTTCTTATGTTTAGCATCCTATCTCTCCACTAAATTAATATCCTACCTCGTAAAACTGTTGTAAACAAAAAATAGTTATTAGAGGTTCAAATAGTCACATATCAGCCACTTCACATTGTTTAACATTTATACTTTAGATATACACAGTAATATTGAGTGATAAATGGTTATATATATATATATAGATATTAATTTTCAGTATTAAAATATATCTAAAAGCAGATACTTGCACATTTATGTCACACATTTCAATGATGATTTTTCTTTAGGAATTAAGCAATTGATTTATGTTTCATCCCCAAATATAATGTTTCTCTATTTTACACATGTGTAATCTACAAAACTTTCCTAATTAATTATGCTGGTTTAAGATGCATTGTTGTTATATTCTAAATGCTTTTTGTTTTCTTAAGTTTTTATTTCAAAGTCTAATCCCTGTTGTATTTGAATAATAGTGTTAGGAAGGGAAATCTTTTGGAGGTGATTAGGTCATCAAGAATGAAATTAGTACACGTATAATAGAGGCTGACAGAGAACTCTTAGTCCTTTCCACAAGATGAGTACACAGGGAAAAGATACCATTTCTGGAATAGGAAATGAGTGTTAAAAGAACTGAGCTTGCCAATGTTTTGATAATGAACTTCCCACACTCCAAATCAGAAAGTAGTAGTTTCTGTCATTTATCAGTTGCCCAGTCTAAGGCATGTTGTTTTAGTAGCCCTGAATTATGAATTATGAAGACCAAGTTGCATTCCTTTTTATGAAGGTTTTTTAAGAGGTTTCTCTGTAGCTCTGGTTGTCCTAGAACTCACTCTCTAGTCCAGGCAGGCCTTGAACTCAGAGATCTATCTGTCTCTTCCTCTTGAATGGCTGGGATTAAGGGATTAAGGGAAAGGGAATGTACCCATCACCACTACCGCTTGGCTCTAAGTTACTATACAATTATAGTTATTTCAGAGAAAAAATTAAAAAAATGAAAAAAATACCAAATATCAACTCTCCTATAATAAAAGAAAGATTATCATAAATATAATGTACTGATAAGGCTAGGATGTAATTCTGCCTCTGGTCTTCTCTCAGTACTCAAAATGTATGTTTATGAAAAATGTTTAGTGAAAGAGGAAAATATTCAATCATCCTCACCATTCTCTGAATTTCTGTAGTGTTTATCTGTCAATATTTCTTGGAATTTACCTTGTTTATGTAACACAGTTACATATATGAGGAAATTGAGAAAAAATGTTATCCCATCATCACCACCACCACCACCATTACATTTTTTATCATGGTCATTTACAAGGTTCAGATCATTACAAAAACAATTCCAATAAGGAAAGAGAAGTTCGACTGACATAAAAATAAGATGAAAACTTTCTTCTATTAAAATTTGACAAGTGAGCTTGAAGTGATGACTCAGTGATTAGGTGCACTTAAGAGCACTGTCTGCTCTTCCAGGGGAACTGGGTTTAATTCTCAGCATTCATGTGGCAGATACAACTATCTGGGTCTAAAGATAAAAGGGATTAAATGCCCTCTTCTGGTACCAGGTTTCTAAAGGTACCATATACTATGCACGTAGTGCATCAAGATACACACCAATTCACATAACACGAAGTAAAATTTAAACAAAATGAGTTTACCTCAGTTTATTTTACTTTATGGTATCTCTATCAAGGTTAAGATATAGCATTCCTTAAATAGAGGCCCTCCATGAACAAAAGATTGCATCAAGAAAGGGGAAAACTGGATTATTTATATGTTTTACTATAGGCAAACATGATGAGTTGTACTTTTAAATGTGTAGATGAGAGGCAAGAATATTACCCATGTGCAATTAATAGAAAATCCACTTATATACATGGCAGCATTAGGAAACCTATAGTGCTTGTCGTAATGTTCTATAATAATGAAAATAGCCAGTCAGAGCAATATAAGAAACCAGGCATCTTGCTTTTTCTACATTCCCAATTGTACTTTTTCTTTGAGCTAGGTTGTACTAAGAAGTGACCTGATTGTGATAACATGATAGATACAGGTAATAGTAATGTGATAAACATTATAGCATTCCAGCAGTGATTTGTGTTCTCTCTCACACACGGTTTCTAGCCTGCAATATATTTTATTTTATTGTCATGCTAGGGGTAATGGCAACAGGAATAGGAGAAAGATCATTGGAGGTTAAAACATTAGATGAAAATATCAAATAGTACTCACATATTTTTCCGGGCATGCCATCTTCCACTAAGCACTGCCAGCTTCTTTAGAGTAGTTATTCCTAGTTAATCATCAAGCTCTCATTTTATAGAATTTGCCTCTACATGGCATTTTCCCTTCAAGAACTTGCTAATGAATTATACTTTAGTAGTAAGAATGTAATGAAAGGTAAATCAACAAAACAGTAAAAATAAAGAATAAGTATAGCTTGATGTATAAATTGTTCTAATATGAATTATTATATGTTTCAATATAAATACATGTTAACTTGGAGAGGTTTTTTCAATGAAAGAAGATATTGTGGCTATATCCAAGTTGATTCAATTTTTATGATGATTTTAAGTAGATTTTTCTCTCAAGTTGTGATCTCAGATTAGACAATTTCATCAAGATTTTTCTTAACACATTGATACTTTATAAATTTCCAGAATTTATCACTGTTGTGTTAATGCCAGTAAGATAAAATGTTATGTTTTCCTACAGAGAAACCCTGTCTTGAAACCCCCCCAAAACAAAAAATGTTATGTTTTCTTGTGTTGTGATTACTCAGAAACAGTGATTGAGAAAACTATTTGATTTTAAATAACTTATTTCTCAGGTGATCTCAAGAATTGTAGTTAAAAATAGTAAATAAAACAGTGAGAAAAGGCAGTAAAGAATTAGTTCATAGGCAGGTAGTTGCTGTGAGCAACTGAGGCTCAATATCATATGATATCTCTAGGACATCATATACTTATTCCCTAGGGACAAGAAAGATTAGACATTGATTATTCTCTTCTGTAATGGGCTAAGAATTTTTCTGATGCAATTAATTAATTAACTCAACATTGTTTTCTAGTGGACTGAATTTTTGTGGATATAGCATTTTGCATCCTTCAAGGTAAGTCTCACTTTATGTATGAAAAAGATTAGGGAAAAGGGATCACCTGAAACTCACCAAATTTATCTTTATGCACAATTATTTTATTTTTATTCCCTAGTGATGGCATCCCACATTGACTGACACCATCATACAGACTTAAACAGTTCTGGAGATAATCAAAATGATAATGTTATTTTACTTTTTCCACATCTTTGAAATTTATTCTCCATGTTTGCCACACTGTAATTTACCAAGGATTTCCATTAATATATTGGGTAGCACAGATGAATGTCAATATAACATTAATTTATGCACCATAAAATGGAAGCTTATAAATCAAATGCTTCTTTAATAAACAATTATAGTCTTGAGTTTAACCCCACAACTGATTGCTGTTTTGTCTCCCACATTTCTTTCCATTTTGGTCCTTATTATACCTAAGGCCAATATGTTTATTGATAAAATACATAAAAATTACTGCCATGCTTAATGTGTCAATAAATGTAGTCAGGGTGATTTAATTTTGAATAATAAAATGTGTCATTTGTTTTAAATAATACTATGTCACAAAGTATATTAAGACTTAAAGGAAAATCTGAATTCTCTCAGGCTCAATGTACTTTTTTAACACAGGGTAGTTAATTTCACTGCCTATGAGAAGAACTATATATAATTCAAATTTTTGTGATAAGCATCAAAATAAATATTTAAATAAAAACAACTCCTGGCATATATGTGGCTTTCTGACACAGAGATTAGCGATTTTAAAGTATGGATACATTTCAGAAGCCATTTGTTATACCCTTATATTCATCATACCCTTATATTCATTATACCCTTCTGCATCTTAAAGATTTTCTTTCCTCAGAGAAGAGATTGGAGATTATAAAATAATGAATGTGCTCATGTCTTCATTAAGTTCCCATGGCACAGCTGTGCATTAGACCATGTAGGTATTAACATGCCATATCATTTGGAGCCTCAGGGTACCTGTGAGGTTGTAGACTGTTCAGAGTGGACCACAAGATTAGGCTCTAACCAGTAATACGTTTGTTCTGCTTTCCTATTGCTGCTGCTTTTCATCCTTTCTTGGTAAATCAGAACTCCTTCAGAATGTAGTTCTCATTTACTTGGGGGGGGAGATTAAATTATGGGTGAAAATGTAATAGTAAATTTACTTCAGCTTTACTTACGAATAATCACTTTGTACACCATAATTTAGCAACTTTCACATACCATCATTTCCTGTCAGTGATGAAAGAAGATGAGAGAGAAAGAGAGAGAGAGAGAGAGAGAGAGAGAGAGAGAGAGAGAATACAATATGTCTGTTGCACTCCTGACCTCAAAGTCCCTGTGGATAACCAGAGAAGAACTTCACAAGATTACATAAGATTGTTCTGCAGACATCCAATCATGGATAACAGAATAAGAGGGGGGCTCTTGAGGCCTTCACTCCTCTTGAGGACCTATAGCTAGGTAATGGTTATATTTGCTGGGGGAAGTGATAGTCAGATTATACAATAGTATTCCCACTAGTAAATTGCCCTGCAAGTAAGGTTTGGCTGAAAGAGATGAACCTGGCGGCTTTGTGAAATACAATCCAGAGAGAGACTATATAAGAAGCTAGACAGGCTAGTTAAAACAAATTTAATATAAAAATGATAGGAATTAGCTATGTGTTGTCTAGTAAAGAGCATCTTCAAATATCCTTTGCTTGAATCTCATCTTGCATACTTTACTTGATTCTTATGTGAGTGAGAGAAACATGAAATTATTTTGTTAATTGTAAAACTCCTTATCCTGTAGGAAATAACATTATCAAATGCTTATGAATTAGAGCCTTTTAGTTTAAACATTTGTTTTGTTCCGACATAGTAAAAATATAATTATTTTAAAATGTACTTCTTTTCAGAGAAAATAACATGTGTCATAACTCATATGGGTTCAGATTTCTGTATGGAAGAACTATGGTCTATTTTGCCGGGAAGGTATGACAAAAGGAATATACTGTAGGAAAGTCCTGAAAACAAGGGATAGGAATCATGCTGTTTCTCAGGCATCTGAGGAAAGCATCACCAGTGAGTGGCCAGGAATTAAAATTCTATGATTAAAGAATGAAAATATATGTTTCTGCATAGAATCAAGGTCAGAGTTCATGACAGATTTGCCTCTACCACAAAAATTCAGTTGCTATCTACTTTTTGGTATGAATTTTCCTATCAGTATTTGGGTTGTGTATTAAGAAGAATTTACTATCAATGCTTTAGATTGTTTAATAAAAAATAAAAATTAGAGCCCAGAAAGTGCTTCTCTGGTTGCCATCTTGAAAAAAGGGCTAATGTGCTAAGAGAAAGGGCATACCCGGGAGACAGCTCAGGCAGGTCATAGCATAAATCTTTGTCACTACATCTGTTTCCTTCAGTCGTCTAATTATCACAGTAGGTAGTATGTCAATTTCATACATCTGTTTCCTTCCACCTGGGCAGACACAGATTGTACAAGGAAGGAGATGTCAAAATTCTGATAAATCTGGTTAAAATTCTAGCTGGCTATAAGTATATCAACTCTTCAAGGCATAGGTTCTAGTACAATGTGTGTGTGTGTGTGTGTGTGTGTGTGTGTGAGTGAGTATGTGTGTGTATGTATATATATTTAACAAAATCCAGTTTTGGGGTTTAATCTAAGAAAGAGATAAAAATAATTCATGAAAGTTATTTAGTACTGCACCTAGGATATAATCATTCAGTAAATGGTGTCTATTTTCATATTAGTAATTGTGCTTCAAAATGTAAATTTCTTTTCACTTAAAGACAAATACGATAAAGTTGTCTTTCTTTTTTGTTCACTAAGAGTTACTTGAATTTTTAAAATCATAACCAAATTTAGAATAGAAGCTTAGAAGCAATAACCGTGACTACAAGGAGCAGATTATAACAAGAAAGCTGTGGGGGCGTGTTGTAGCATGCGTTTAATCCCAGCACTCGGGAGGCAAAGCAGGCATATCTCTGTGAATTCCAAGCCTGTCTGGTCTACATAGTGAGCTACAGAACAGTCAGAACTGCAAAGTGAGAAACTGTCAAAAACAAACAATCACAAAAAACAGAAAAATAAGAACGCAATAAAGCTATAGCAAAGAAAATGTAAAACTTGATGTGAAAAGTAAAACACATGTTTAAATATTGTAAGGTCATGGAATACAAATTCTGACTAGCTAGAGACACTTTATTAGTGGTATCAATAAAATTTATTACATATTATTGCAATTTATTATTATAATTATATTATGATTTTCTTTAGCCTTCTCAGGCACACATAGATTTTGGGTGTCAGGTTAGTAAAACTTAGGAAGCATGTGATTAAACAGAGAAACAAATCCTCTTAATTATCAGATTTATGGCATTTCCCCCCATAGTTTCTTTATCTGTCAAACTAAAAATAAAACCACTTAGCACTTCTGAGATATGAAAATACAGGATAATGCAGACTTTTTTGCTTAAATGTTTACAAAAGTGATAGTTAACAAAGAATCCATAACTAAAAAAGTAGACTTTTATATATGATAAATAAAAGGGTATCTCAGTAAAAAAAAAAAAGGGCATGCATTGCACAGGCTATGTAAGTAAAAGCTCTGCAAATGTAAAGAACTGAGTTCAGATCCCAGAACCCATGTAAATGATTAAGTAGCTTAAGTGTCTTCCCAGTGCTGTTATAGGAAAATAGGACATAGAGATAAGAAGCACTCAGGGCAGACAGCCTATTGGTGTGCATAGTGGAAAACAACAGAGAGACACTGAAACAATGTAGAAAGGGACCTTCAGGTGTATCATAAATACTGACACACACACACACACACACACCGAAAAAAAGAGAAAGAATGGACATGTGACTACAATCGCCTCTGTACTAAATACTTCAAAGACATGGAAAGTTTCTCAAACTCATTAATCATAATACACAATGCAAATAGAAACCCCAGTTCAGTACCATATAACAGTATCCAGAACATAAAAAAAATTAAGCACTAATAATACTAAGCACTAAAAATTCCATCTACAATGTTCTTAGAATGATTGTGCTTTAGAAAATTTATTTACATAATTTGGGAAATTGCTTGACGTTATCATCTAGAGGTGATTATGTGACTTTCTATGATGTAACATTTTCATTGTTGGCATCCACATAAGAAAGTAGGAGCACCGATGCAAAATAATTATAGATTTATCAGAGTGGCTTTTTAAAAAAGACTTTCCCAAAGATGTAATCCAAATGTTCATCCAGCACACATAAGTAATTTCCATTATATTTATACAAAGGCACATCAAACAGAGCCAATAGCAAATGCATGACAACTAAAACATATACATGTACAGGGAAAAAACCTATCATATACTCAGGTCCTCATAGAATTTGAGAAACAATCTGTCTGATTCTATTTGTGTTTGAAGTCCATATGATGTCTTTTGGGGAAGAGTATTGACTAAGGTAATGTAAAATTGGGGTTTTCACATTCTGACAATATGCTTCTCTTGACCTTGGTAATCATGGAAGTTTGCTCACTGGAAAAATATACTTAGTGATTATATCACATAGAGGTGTATGTAAAGTTCATTAAAACATTTTAAAAAGCTTAAAAGAAGTTTTATTCTTTCATCACAAAGGCAAATAATTCCATTAATGAATGTTTGGAATGTTTTCCTTATCTTATTCTGTTTCTAACCTAATTCAATGAATAATAGATTGATAATAATAGAATCATCTGATATGAAGATACAATGAGATCTACTTGGGGAGAGGGGAGGAGAGGCAAATGAGGGTAATCCATGGTAAAAATTTGGAAAATCAAGTACACAAATGAAAATGGCATAGTTAACCCATTTTACACCAATTGAAAATAAATGAAAAAGAAATATAAGCATGCACATAAACATTAACATGCATTATATGTGGGGGGTAGAAGGAGTGGAAATACAGAAGAAAGTGTGAGACACAGTTGTTAGAGACAAGTTGTTCAAAGAAGTTCTCTTTGAGAGAATAGGGACTAACCTAGAATATACTGCTTATCCTACATTCCAAATTAAAATGCAAATTGTGTCTTAAGTTTTCCCCAGGAAGAGTTATATCTCAAGCTGAAATCCACTTAACCTGGGCCATAAAATTATAAAACCATAACCTGTCAAATCTTTTTCATGTCATAAGTATATAGCAACAGGCTTATTCTGTAGATGATGTCATCCCTATTTATAATTACTCATGCTATGATGGATTTAACTACAAAAATGATAAAGTATTTTCAGCTAGCTTCTAATTAAAACAACAAGTTAAACAAATGTAAAAATCTCTCTAAATATAACATTGGAAAAAGTTTCCAGGGATAAATGCACAAAATACCAACAGGAGGAAACATACTATTTTCCATTCCTCCTTGGAGAAACTGTGTAGGCCTATAAACACTGTACATATAAAGCTACTTAACTGATTGTCTGTGACTGACTTGCAAAAGTTCATTCCTCTCCTTCTAGGTTTGATGCTAGAGAAGCTGAGCAGTAGCTGTTAGGCAAGTTTCTTTTTGGCTCATGTGGCCCTTCGAATTTGACATCTCTCCCTTTACTTTGAATTATCGTTTTTCATCAGATTTGCTTTTTTCCTTTCAGTTCCTACTTTGTCCTTTGATGGACTCAAAAGTTTTACAGTATAGCTGAAACTAGCAACCCAGGAAGCTCCTGTCTAAGCTTGCGTTTTCTGTCTGGATCTGCAGCTGCTGTTGCTCCTTCGCCAGCTGTCACTATAGATATTTCCCTCTTTTTTATCGACATAAAGCACATTCAACTGTAAATCCTTAGGGACTGTAGCTTAGTCCTCTTGCTCTAGTACCAAGTCTTGGTGCTAGAATTTACCAACACACATATGGTAGATGATTGGAAGGGCAACATTATCAGCTTGTCATTTAAATCAGTGTGAGCTAATCATGCTCTAGGTCACCCAATGGAGAAATAGCCTCTGTTCGGTGTCCCTATGGCCACCAGAGGAACCCTGTGAGTGGCTAGGCAGCCACAGAGAGAGAGCCTTGTACCTACCCTAACACCCACAAAGCATCAGGTTAACATTAGTGTCACATTCCACAATCTACTTTATTGTTGTTGGATAATTCTACCAGTAACATGCAATAAGAAATTATCTGATAGAAGAAAATGAGAAGTCTCACAATATCTGATCCCAAGAGTGTTGCTAATGAGTGAGTGACAGCAAGGACCTACCAGAAAGGAATGACACTGGCAAGTTTATTAACCCCTTAACCCCACTGTTCTTCTTACTCTTTTAAATTTAGAAATCTGTCACCAGATAGGTAAGTAATACTAATACTTCCTTTTGGAACACTGTTAACTATCTTTTACCTTCAAGTCTATATGGACAGTTTTTGTACTAACCAGATGTGTAGGTAAGCCATTTCCCATGCTCTCTATAGAATAGTGCTCCTACCATCTTATTTTCTTCATTACCTAATGCTATTGGTATATGCTATCATTTTACTCATTTTCTCTTCCTTAAATTTGTCTTTTTTGTTATATCCCCAAATTTTAGTAAAATAGTTTGTGGTGGCTATTTGTGTTACATATAAACTAAGCTCAGCAGTTAAACTGAAGTTGAGTTTACAATAGTAGTGCATATATTTAGTGCTTACAAGTATACTATCGAGTCGGGTGGTGATGGCGCATGCCTTTAACCCCAGCATGCAGGAGACAGAGACAGGAGGATCTCTGTGAATTCGTGGCCAGCCTGATCTACAGAGCAAGTTACAGGACAGGCTCCAAAGCTACAGAGAAACCCTGCCTCAAAAAAAAAAAACCAAAAAAGTATACTATCTGCAGAAATCATGTTACATACGGGAAGAGGGTGTGCCCACCCACTGAGACGATGGGGCTCATCTAATGGGAGCTCACCCAAGCCAGCTGGACTCGGAATGATGGTGTATGTGATTAATCTGGACTCTCTGAACATGGCTGACAAGGAGANNNNGAGGGGGGAGGACCTTGGACTTTCCACAGGGTAGGGAACCCTGACTGCTCTTTGAACTAGAAAGGGAGGGGAGGGGGATGGGAGGATGGAGAGGGAATAGGGAGGAGGGGAGGAGGTGGAAAATTTTTTTAATAATAAAAAAATTTAAAAAATAAAAATAAATAAAAAATAAAATGCTAATTAACCCCCCAAAAAATAATGCCTATAGGTTAAAAATATGTGGTGCTGCAAAAGAACGTTTTCCTTGAAAGTGATTACTTCTTCAAATTACCCACTCTCAAACATTTTAGTTAACTGTTTTTTTAAAGATTTATTTTAAAGTCAGCATGAACAAGTTTGGAAGACATAATCTTATCTTTTATTAGTATCTACACAGACTTGATTAAGTTTGTGAAAAGTTATCTGCACAGAGCATCTATAAATCTCTTCAGATCAGAGCATAAACAATGAAAGGACTTAGGTCAGTTACTTTAAAGCTTTGAAAGCTATAGCATGGCAGTAATAAACACAAAATAAGTATCTGCTACTTTGATCACAAACATTATGACTTGGAATGTAATTTCCTTCAACCACTAAATTATTAATTTTTCCTGATCAAACTATTAATTTTATCAGTTTACAATAATGGTATTGTTTATTTGCCTTTATGAAAAAGTGTTACCAGTGTATCAGGACATCATAAATAATCAATGTTAACGCTAAAACTATGAGCAAGAGATTCATTTTCAAGTGCTCATATATATTATATATATAATATGTGTGTATTTATGTATATAATATAAAGGTAAGAAGCTATATTTGTCTACATATTTTCTAATTAGAAAGTAAGATAATGAAAAAGTAAAGCAATTGACAAGCCAATTAATCAATTACTTTCAAACTTCTATGGGGTGTTGTTTTCTTAATTTGCCTTATGTTTTGGTGGTACTAAAGATGTTCCCTTGGGCCTCACATGTTTGGCAAGCACTATATCACTGACTAACAACCTATAGTTCCTTTTGAATATTTCAGTAAGAGAAAAGAAAGCAGCCAAAACTTTGTACAGTGGAAACATGCTCAGTTTTTTTAGGTAAACACTAATTTTTGACATACTTGTCTCCATATAGCAGAAATAGACCTAAAAGGAATTCACGGAAGGGGCACTGGGTTTTCATAAGGCCATGAGATGCCTAGTGACTATGAGAAATTCCAACTAGTGTCCAATCCTCTAACCCAGGGAACCAAGAAAGAGGCAGTCTCTTTAAAGATCAAGATCTCTGATAAGAGTAACAGCAACATTGCCAGAGGTACAGCCTTTCTGTTATCAATTTCAGGCAAGATGAAACCATCTTTGCTAAATTACAGAAAGCAAGTCTACTAAGAGAAATATCTCCGTGACTTCTGTTACATAGGTTTAACTGGATGTTGAAAATAACACTTTAAAAATGCTTACACAAAAGACACTTTATCATATTTTTGTTGTTACTGCATTTTGAGATGAATTAGGTCAAGAAATTGCTTTAATACACATACAAAACTAATCCCTGTGACAACTTTTTTTTATCAATTGAGTTGTTTGCTTTTCTCCAACTTCATCTTTTACCTCTGTGAGTTTCTTTCATTGCTCCATATTCCAAAGCCATAGGAAGAATTTCCCTCAGACCCTTAAAGCCTTGTGTCTGTTACCATAGAGACAGGCATCACAAGATAGCTGTTCATAACAGTCTCATGGGAATAAAACAAAAATCCTAAGGGTTTTACAGGAATTTTCAGTGTTACTTGTAAAAGAACTGATGTTTCCTAGAAAAAACAGGGATTTTAGTTTTAAAAAAGAGAAGTATAAATATGATAATGTGATAAATGTACATTATATTTATGTTTTTAAGCTAATTCTGAAATACCCTTTGAATTAAAAATCCTTTCCTTATCGACCAAAGTTCAGGAAAAATATTTCATGAATATTTCTTTGCTAACTTTTAATTCTAACATGTCTTACAATCAATGTCATCTGTCCTCTTAAAATGCTGTCCATTTATTTTTATCTTGAAAATCTTTAATCCTTCCTACGACATATTTGGTCAAGGAGAATATTTTCATCATTTTACAGTAATAAATGAACTCCAGAACTCGACAACATAAAAATCTTAGCACATTTATAGGCTTTAGAGGCAAAAAAGGGTAATTGCAAGATATGGTGTGGATTCCATTTTTTCTACAATGCCCGTAATTTACTTTTCTTTTTTTCTTAAGTCACTGAAATTACACTCTACCGAATATTACTCACTAATAACAAAACAAAAAATCAAAAAATAGCCCTTCTGCCCCTCTGCTTCCTACCATACTAGTAGATGATGGGACACAGATCAGTTATTGCAGACATCTTATTTTCTTACATCAACACCAAAGTTTTGTCAGTAACGACAATCTTTTAATAAACTACTACAAATAATAACCTAACTTTAACTATTACAATTAATATTTGGAACACTTTACACAATGGTTTATGTGAGTAAGATGGATGACCTCAATTTCTGTTTGTGGTGCTCATTGACTTTTGTTTTTCTAGATATCTGAGTCAGTGAACAAGCCCTCAAATTTTCTTATAGTTTTTATAGAATGAAGGAAAGCTTCTATTATTTGATGTCAGAGAGTAAGCATTCAGCTTTGTGGCCCATATAACTTCTAACTCACTGATTCATTGCAATTTGAAAACCATAGTTCTGTTAAAAAATGTGTGATTAATCTCCATGAAAAATTCACAGGCACACAAGTTGGGATTTATAGGTCCAGAATATTTTTTCCTTCCATTTTCTTTATTATTATTAAAAATTTCCACCTCCCCTCCTCCCATTTTCC
>LOJH01025326.1:0-10784 GCA_001685095.1 Ellobius talpinus
AAGGTTTTGCAGCTAAAGCTGAGTCAGGAAGCCTCTCTTAGATGAGAGTGCTTGGTTGCCTCTAGCAAGCAGAGCAGACCCGAGAAATTGCTGCTACCAAGAAGCCATGCTTTACTCTGTTCTTTTCTGCCCAGAATTACTTCCCAAGCTCTCTCAGGTTTTACATGGAGTTCGTTAACCATGTTGGAGCGCCACTTCCTCAAAGTAATATAGCACACTGGGCTTGGCTGACACATGGAGGAACAGAATAAAGACATTTCTCATCATCCGTTATAGCTGGCTATGATGGTGTGACGAATATAGAAGGAAAGATAAGACTTGCCAGTGAAAGGCAAGTGCAGTCGCTATGGGCCATTGCTGACACTGTTAAGCAATTTTTAAAAAATAAATGAAAGCATTTATTTTCCCTCCACTTCCTCACCTTCCTCCAGTTCCTCCTTGTTCCCTAACACACACACACAGACACAAATATATATAAATCCTACCTTCTTAGTCCTCTCAGTGTTGCTCCAGGACATGATTTGGGGATTAACCACATGATACTGGATAATCAATTAAGGAACTCCTCCCTGGAAGAGGACTACTTCTTCCTCTCCAAGCATCCCTTAGTTGCCTGTAATTCTTTTTCAAGGGGGATATTTCCCCTCTTCTATGTTAGCATGTCATTGGTGCTGTTGTCTTTTGGGTCTTCTAAAGAAGGTCTCCTAAAGGCAACAACATTGTTGCCGTATCATAGTTGAACTTTCCCTGGCATTTCTAGGAGACACTGTCTCAGTAGATGTCCTGATGCTCTAGATGTTAGAATCTTTGCCTTTCCTGAGCCTAAGGTTCAGGAGTTGTGTTGCTGTTGTAGCCACTGGGGCTGACTGCCCCATGATCACTTGTTCTATATATTTTAACCACGTCTGATTTTAGTAAAGGTCTCGGTGTGTTTCTTCAGTGAGGGCTGGTTGCTACACTTATCTATAGGTATAGGGATAAGCATTTAGGATACAGCTAGGAATTCTAGTCCAGGAAAATAAAAAGGGACCACAGCAGGGGAGTGCTAGAGAGGGGAATGATAGGATACAAATGATGTAATAGTGGATACAGGAAATTGTATGTTCGGTGGGTGTCATGTATTGGGGAAAGAGAGAGAGGTCAATACAGAAGGAGAGGGAGAGGGAGAAAATATCAGTAAGGATGCTTGAAAAGACTACAAGATGGGTTTTTAAAATAAAGGACAAACCCACTCCACCCCTTTTCATCTGTCTAATTGACTGAAGAGAACATAAGCAAGAGTAAGTAGTAAGTAAGCAGTAGTAAGACTATTTCAGAGACTCAGGGACCAAGCTTAACAGAAGCTGCCTGGCTCCCTGAAAACCTGACAACCTCAAAGAATGGAGCTGCCATTGCAGCTTAGACTATTGTTTGTAAGAAAAATCAACCCTCATCTCGTTGAAGCCACCCTTATTTGAGATCATTTTCTTTTCTTTTTTTATAGACACTGCAATGATATCCTGTCTAATACTACACACAAAAGGTCTGTTTTGGCAGATGACTGATCTCATATATCTCGGTCATGAAAGGTAACTTTAATAAGTTTGCGTGGAAGATAAGATCAACAAATATGAAGTGAGCATCCATCTCCTCCCAGTATCTTTTCAGGAGAACATGCTGTTCTCCCTGTGAGTTCCCAGCATCTACCACACAGATGGTACAAAGGTCAAGGTAAGAAAGTGATTAAAGATAATGTACAGGAGCATGCCTGCAGCAATGAAAAACACATTACAAGGATCTAGTCAGTTATTTATGATGGAGCCACACTGACTTTCATTGCTTTTGATTCTCTATCATAAGCAACTATACTGAAAATGTTATACCAACAGCAATAATTATAAGTTTCTGCTGAATTAAGTATGAATTCCAGTTAGCAGTGTAGTAGTTAGTAGCGTGTGGTCAGATGGTGTTTCCATGGGGCATTGGAGTTGAACTCAGAATCATGTTAGAATAGGCATCAGAGCGGATTGTTGGTATATTTTGAAAAAATGCCTCCCCACTCCTCTGTCATGCGACCTACTCCTCAAGTATGTTTCATAACACACTGCTCCCTCAGTTGGTTCTGGGAGTCCACAGGCACCACAATTTGCAGACACTCAAGGTCTTTACATTAAGTGCCATGGCATTTGCATATAACCCTTGCAAACCTTTGGGAGACCGTGGTATGGATAGTTTTCCAAATCACAATTGAGTTCATATGTTTGGCAGACTCAAAGCCTGTATTCTAGTGACAAAGAAAGCTGACAATGCAGATTTTTGGTTTCTGCTTTGAGAAAATGTAAACTCGTAAGTAAAGAGATGGTCAGAGGAAGAGAGGTCAAAGGTGCCAGGAAACCATTCATTTCCACTACAGAAGTGTTATATTCCAACTTATTTTTTTCAGATAGGGGAAAACTTTCCTGTTACACAGCACTGTCATTTGTGACAAAGACAATCCTAGATGCCATGTGTGTGAATTCAGTACTGTAAATCGATAGGCATTGTTCTTCATGGCTCTAACAGGGCCATATGGAACTTTCACACAGTATGTAGTCAGGAAAAAAAAATCAAACTTTTTTTTAATTTGTTTTGAAACAAAGGCTGAGCATGTAGTTCAGCTTGGCCTCAAACCCACTGTGCACCCTTCAGTGGTCTCACATTCCCAGTCTTTTTGTTTCAGCCTCCTGACCTCTGGAGTGACAAGTTTATACCTATTTATAATCCTGTTCATTCGATATGTGTACACACACACACTCACACACTCACACACACTCACTCACACACACACTCACACACACTCATACACACATACTCACACACACTCATACACTCACTCACACACATCACACACACACACATCACACACACACACTTATCTCCCTCCTTCCTTTATACCTTCCTTCCATCTTGATATACAGCAAGGTTGGATTTGAACTGGTGGTGATCCTCCTGTCTCAGCCTTCCAAGTGCTGTGTTTCTGCTTTCATTCAGTATTTTTTTTGAGCACATGATGTGGGCAGGTGACTTCCCACAACATGTGCAAAAGCATATGACAACTTCAACCTGATAGGAATCCTGTAGAGGCAGAAGAGCTATAGGAGAGAGTCCCAGGTGGGCTGTGGACATACAGAGAAGGAGCCTATCCAGCTTACATACTGTCACGGAACGCTTTCTATTAAGAAGAAAAACAAAATGCCCACTCCTGGGATTTTAAGTGGGTTTTTAATTCAATGAGTCCAAGAAATGTAGAGTTTGAACCAAGATAGGTTCAGACTTAGGTCCAGTAAAGATTTGTGAGTTCCCAAGATAGCAGAGAACATTATGCATGCTTGACCAGAAAATGCCTGCAGAGGTCTCACCTGTAAGACAAGCATAAAGACTTCATTTGATTGTTAGCAGAGACCTATTTGAGCTAACTTAAAGTTGTAAGGTGCGGGAAGCTTCATGAAACACAAGGCAAGTAAAAAAAATGCTTTGGGAGGGACTAAAGTCCCAAACTAGCAAGTCATCAGGAACCAAGGCAGGTCTGTTGCTTTTAGTCACCTTGGCCTGCATGATCGTTTATCTTTCCCCATCCACTTGTCTTCTCTTTGCAGTCCTGATTTCTTTCCTTTTCCATGAGTTTGAAAAAATATAGCTTTCCCACTGCTAATAGATTTCCAATTTTTGAAAGTAATGGAGACTGGTTAGGGTCTCTGTTTTCTGATTCCAAGTTGTCAGGATGGAATCTGCTCCTCCTAGCTTGGACTAGGGATATATTGGGATTTAGTCAGTGGCCCAAGGTGAGGGTTGCATCATGACTGTATAACATGGCTGTTAGGATCCTGCCTCTATGGCTACAAGAAATGTTGTTTGTGGCGGAAGTGGTTGTGGGTGTTTGATACATCCTTCAAAATGAACAATATGGGGGGGATGAAAACTAAGAGTAGTGGATGATCCTAATAATAAATACTATTTTTTCTAGCCACCTAGTGCCCTTTCTCTCTTTTTCTGGAAGTAATAGACTCCATTCTAAACTTATTGCTGGTGAGCACATGATCTATGTTAGACTGATCACATTATTTTATATCCAAGCCAAGTTCAGTTACTTCTGCATCTTTGTGGAATCCTTCTCCCCAACCTTAATTTGTCCATCTAACTCTTCCCATATTTTTAGGCTTAAATATGGTGTTAGTAGTGATTGTAGACGGTCACACCCAGTCACAAGGGTTTTCTATCCTCTGTTGATGCAGAATCTCATATCCCCAATGAGACATACAAAAAAAGTCATTTAGGAGCCATCTGGGTCACCAGGTAGGGATGGAAACTTTTCCCAGGAGTCCTCTAGATGACTTTCATTGATACTTCTCTAGACAGAACTGGGGCTAGTCACTGGAGAAGGAGAACATTGCTGTCATTGCTGTAGGCGAATCTGTTAGTCTTCTCCTGTTAGTCTATGTGGCCACTTGATCAGTGTGGGAGTTCTGGTAATGTGATCTGTGAGAATCCCTGTCCAAACTGTCAACAGCAAACCATAGGGTCGAGGAGGATATAGGCCTCCTGTGTTACTCTCCTGGCTTGCCCCAACTTGCATGCATTCTCATCCACCCCTAATTTCCTTCCTCACTCCCCACTTTGTATAACATAAGACTGATTTGTAGGTTACACTCCATTCCCTAAAGAAGAAACTTGTCTAAACTTCTGTGGCTATGCTGAGCAGGAATGTATGTGGCAAAGAAGGGTAAGTGAATATTTTCAAGGCAAATTTTGTCATCATCTGCTTACCTTACTGCAGGCAGAGATAGGTGGCAAATGTTTACCACTCATGGCATAGAACATGGCAGGGGAATGGCTCAAGAAAAAGGTTTCCTGCAATCAATTTATAACGTCAGCTTGTTATAAATTGTTTGTGAGTTTGTTAAGCAACTTGAATACGTTTCAGCTCAGTTCATTGCTTTTAACAAGGAGAATGATGCCACCGCGTACCACAGAGGGGTTCTGCTAACACAAAAATTAGATAAGAAATAAAAACTCCTCAACGCAGTGCTTTGCAGTATTATTAAATAATATCACTCATTACTGTAGCTGTTATGTATGCTATTAGAAAAGTCTGGAAGGAAACGATTCTTATGCTAAATGGTAAATTTCAGGCAATTAATTTTTTTCTTCCTTGTGCTAGCCTATATTTTCTTTTTCCTTATTTTTTGGACTCAAACCACTTTGTTCAGAGGCTTGGGGAATGGCTGAAGGTGTCAATGTGATCACTGTCCTTGACAAGACAGATCTTTGAGGCCTCTCTGTCACTAAGAGACACTATATTTTTCAAAACTCCTACATTAAGCATGCTACTGCTATCATTCAGGTAAATTGATATAGTATAAGACAAAGTCCTAAAACTTATTGTTATATATATTAGTCAGTATATCTCTCAACACTCCTCTGAGAAGTCACTTTCTGCAGTAGAGAGCTATTAACACAGAGACTTGCAGCAGGTCAAGGTGCAGAGAATGAGAGACTGTGGGATTAGCAACTCTAAATGGGACATCTATATTGCACCTCCTCCTTCTAAGGATCAGAGATCTTTACAGAAGAAGAAGGAGTGTAAGAACCAGTGGATGACTACAGAAAAAAGAATGTTTTTCAGACACAGCAGGACAGTTGCGACCAAAACTCACAACAGTTTTGATAGCACCCACAAAACCTGTGCAACCTCAAGCCAGACAAAGATCTCAGCATTGAGGAAGAGATGGGCATAAGGTCCCATCCATAGAGGGAAGCTATTAGCAATTGATAGATGCCCAGACAGAGAGTGAGTGAGTGAGAGAGAGAGAGACAGAGAGAGAGAAAGAGAGTCAGCTTTCATTTTTCATGCTTTCATTAAGGATCTGGGCCCTGGCAGGTTGACCACACTCCAGTGAAAGGCCACATATCCAAGAGTTTATGAGCAGCACAAATTGAACATGATTGATTAAAAAATTTAGGTGGGGAAGGAAAGAGAGATGGATCTAAAAGGAACTGGGGGTCAATATGATCAAAATACTTTTCATAAAAATTTCAAAGAACTAGTAAAAATGAAGAAAGTATTTTTTAAAGTATTACATTGAGAATAAGAATATAAGACTATACATTTTTAAGTTTTAACAATTGTGTATTTCTTAGGTGGGGCAGGGACATAGCACAGTGAATGTGTGGAGGTCAGAGGACCACTTGCCAGAGTTGGCTCTCTGTCTCTCCACCAGGTAGGTCTTGGCAATTAAACTCAGTTTGTCAGGTTTGATGGCAAGTGGAAAGGTCTGTTGAGCCATCTTGCCCGCCCCTAACAGCAGGAATTTTATTAACTAAGATTAATATTCATCTCCAATATAATCACGAAACTGAAGAATAGTATTAAATGAGGACATGTTTGATAACTTTTGTCAAGAAACTACAGAATGGACTGGTTACTATGCTCCTTAGACTCCACTTAAACAGGAGCCAGCCTGGGTTAATATTTCACAGAATAACCAGAACAAAATAATGACACAATGAATAGAAACATAGTTTGCAAAACTGAAAGCATATATAGATAGAGAGATTCCTAATAACCAGCCTCCTATATGTTCAATTTAGCCAGGCAAGAGGAAACTCTGCTCTTAATGAGTAAGTTTTTGAATATTCAGGAATTGGGTGGCAAGTTCTCAGGCTGGAGGCCTTTTGGGCATCTTGAGGCATGATGCCCTGCTCTTCAGAGCAGTCTGGAGAAAGAGGTAGGCTTGGGAGGCTTGAATTGTTGGTCCATTTACAGGAGAGAACTGGGAAAATAGGTGCAAGAGCTTTTCCACAGCAGAAGAATTCAGTGGATGGCTGCAAAGGTTTAGGTCCTAACTCAGAAGCTGGAGGGCTCCAGAGCCACCTAGTCTCAGAAAACTGCTTAAATATTAAGTCGACTAATAAGGCTAAGCTGGGTCTTTGTAGCAACATTGATATTTGGAGCCTAGAGAATTGCAGAAGAAAGGAAGGAAATAAGAATGGTTACACTTTGAGGATTAGTCTGTTCTACTGGAAAAGACCAAGTAAAGTACAAAGGAGGATAAAGCTCTCAAAAAGTTTTTTTTTCTTATAGCTTTCAGTATTTGCTTAACACAAATAAGCATCAACAACAGATACAGGGCTGGTGAGATGACAAGCAGATAAATGTACTTGTGGCCATGTCTGAAGACCTCTGATTAGTTCTTAGGACTTACATCATCGGAGGAGAGAACTGGCTCCAGAAAACTGTTCTCTGATCACACATGTTCCACTCCCCACATGAATAAGGAAACGTAATTTTAAATTTAAAAAAGGAAAATTTATTTTGAAAGTTGTAAAATTTAAGAAAAAAGAACAGATAAAACATGCAACTGGACAGTTCTCCAGCAGCAAAGACTTATGTCGTCCTGGTCCTCCCTTAGCTGTAGCAGTTTGCCAACACTCTACCTTCTCTATGCCCAAAACATCATGAAGGAAAGCTGCGGACCGCTTGTTTGAAACAGGCAAACAGGAAGAGCTCCATGGAGTCACAGTGTGCCTAGCCAGTGCCAGAGAGGGCAGTTTTCTGGCCTGGACTGTGCCCTCTTGCCTTGTGGTTAGCAAGATGACAGTGACAATCACTCTTTGTCTTGGCCTCTTTCCTTGGGTTTTTCCCTCTGCTTGTCAGGCTCTACATAGGCAGAGAGGACACAAGGCCCTTGAGATCCTCCTAAACTGCCCATCTGGAAGACGCTAGGTAGCTTTGCGTCATTGTGCTATGTTCCTAACATCTGACGTGTGTTTGGTCCTAACTGGCTGGTCTCTGCCTGCATACTTGGCAAGGCTTGCTCAGACAACCAAATGGAAAAGCCTCCAACTAGTTTGAGTGTCCCATCAATTTAGGAAATGGAGAAAGAGAGGGAAGGGAGAGAAGTAAGTGAGGAGGAGGAGAGATATAAGACAAACATAGAGAACCATTCTTCAGTCCTGAGCTCAAAGACATCTAACTGTATTAGAAAATATAGGCTGTCGTTCCTTGGCTAACAGCTGACAGGCCACTCTTTGAGTAAAAGAAGAGAATGACAGCAATTAGGGCAGCTATTCATTGTCTGCATTGGCAGCTGCTTCCTAGGGAAGTCCTCATCCCCACTACGGAAACAAAGCTAAATCTGAGAACAGAGGTACCCGAGAAGTGTTGCCCACGTGCTCTCCTGGTGTTCCTGTTAGACCTCGCCAACAGAACAGGAAAATAATCCCTGATGCTGATGGGCATGGGGTTGGGTTTGAAGTCTTACAGGGAAAGGGCATTTGGGCCAGGCATAGCTCATGCCTGTAATCCCAACACGCAGGAGGCTGAGGCAGGAGAATTGCAAATTCTAGGACAGCCTATGCTACACAGTGAGACCCTGTCTCAAAAAGACCAACTAAGGAAAAGAAAGAGAGAAAGGAAAGAAAAGGAGCCTTTAAAAATCTACTCAGAGATCTCTGTGACCTTAGACTGACTTACAGAGAAGAGAAGTAAGGCCTGTCTAACTAATGAGACCATGCTCTTCCTACAGGAATCTAAGCCCTTAGGTGCAAACCCTAGCAAATCTCTAAAAGGTCACAGAAACTCACTGCTTATAGTCTCCAGAGCAGAAGCCCACATTTTTTTAATCATTTTGATACAAACTAGGGTCATCTGGGAAGAGGGAACCTCAGTTGAGAAAGTGCTTCTATAATATTGACCTGTGAGCAAGTCTTTGGAGTCGTTTTCTTGATTAATGAATGATGTACAGAGCTCATCCCACTATGGGCACTGCTATCCCTGGGCAGGTGGTCCTGCATTGTGTGAGAAAGCAAACTGAGTGAGCCCTGGGAGCAAAGCAGTGAGCCATGTTCCTCCATGGCTTCTGTTCCAGTTACTGCCTCAAGTTCCTGTCCTGACGTCCCTCCGTGATGATCACCGGGATGTGTAAGTCAAATAAAACTCTCCTCCCCCAAGTTGCTGTTGGTCATGCGTTTATCACAGCAACAGAGCACAAACTGGAATGCCAGTCCAAGTTAATTTTGTATTTAAATATTTTAGCAAAGAGAACACAGCAGGATAGGTGTGCATGGACACCGTTTTATGTATATAGCATATAAATGTGTCTGGTTAGTGTTAATCAATATCCCAAATCCTAAGAACATCAGTTAACGTCTTTAAGTAGGGATTTACATTCGGTGGGTAAGTTACTTGAAGAATCTCATATTCCACTGAGATATATATGTACCCGAGAGATTGTGAAATAGCATAATGAGAATCAGAAGTGCTTTTAAAAAAATCTTTGGCAAAGTGATGTTCAAAACCCATGGATTGAATAAAATTATTATACAGGCATTTCAATGTTTATCTGCATGGGCTACAAGAATCTAGCCAGCCCAGTAGCTAATTATCTTGTGGGGTGCTTTTTGTAGGCCTATTCAGAGGCTTGACACAGAGTCTTTGCTTGAATCTTTCCAGTAAAATATGTCATATTCAAAATGCTCTCAGGGTACCTGCTATCAGGGTACCTTCATTAACTACTTTTCCTTGTGCGGTGAGAAAATACTCTAACCAAAGTAGCTTAGAGGAGAAGTGTTTTATTTTTCTTCTGGTTCCAGGAGATACAATTCATCATGGCAGGGGACATACAGTGGTAGGAACAGGAGGCAGCTGGTCACATGGTGTTCACAGCTAGGAATCAGAGAGGGGTGGATTTGGTGGATGCTCATGCTCAGCTAGCTTTCTCTTTTTTAATGTAGTCTGGAACTCAAGCCAAAAGAATGGTGCTGCCCGCTTTCAGGATAGGTCTTTCCATTTCAATCACTCTAATCTAGATAATTCTGCACAAATATTCACAAAGACTATCATAATTCATATTTTTCCTTCATCAGCCAGAGACCTCTCTCCTAAGTGATTCTGAGCCTATACCTCTGGTTTGTTTGCAAGTCTTATTTGTCCTGCCTTTAGCAAATTTATCCAGAATTCAACCATTTTCACAATGCGAATCAATGGATAGTTCTTTGCTACATGCTATCACAAACCACCTTTGAGTGAATAATTGCAAGAGCCTGCCAACTGGATTCTTTGTTTTGTCCTTGATTTTCTTTACTTTTATTTTTACTTATGTGCATATGGTGTGTGTGTGTGTCTGTGTCTGTGTCTGTGTCCATCCTTCCGTCCATCCATCCCTGTGTGCCCGTGCCCATAGAAGCCAGAAGAGAGCATGAGATCCCCTAGAGCTGAAGTTGCAGCTTGTTTTGTGAAGGCAGATTTAGATTTAGGTGCTAGTGTTCCATGACAGTTTCCTTTTAATTCAAACTTTCCCTTTAAGAAGGCGGTGGGGTTGGGGGAGGCAGTTCATGAAACTACTGAAGTAAACAATACATCAAATATGGCAGAATGGAAACTTGCAAGATTCTTGGTTCCTCCCGGCTTTATAAAAGGAGTAAACCACTGCTGGGAGAGGAGATTGACTAGTCGAGTTGCAGAAAAGAGATTTTTCAGACCTAGGGAGCTGCCTGCAATTTGTACAGAGAGGTCTAGGGTAGCTTTTATGAGTTGTCGCCAGGGTTGGGGTGGGCTTTTTAGTGATGCCTCTGTTTCTGAGTCATCCTCGCTTCTACAAGTAACCACTTTACCCCCACTCCTGTTAGTAAACCCAGTAAATACTCATTAGTTCACCAAGTTGGAGTTTGATATAATCACTGCTTTAGTCTTCCCTGAATCTCTCTGGGGTGAGTAGTTGTGTGTGTGTGTGTGTGTGTGTGTGTGTGTGTGTGTGTGTGTGTGTGTG